>UELU01130506.1:0-94006 GCA_900490025.1 Megastigmus dorsalis
GAGAGAGAGAGAGAGAGAGAGAGAGGAGGAAAGGTACAGCCACCAACCCCTCATTAGCATTCGATGATGGCTGCCGCGTCCTGCAGCGTCGGTATTATGTCCCATTCCACTGCCGGCTACCGAACCACCCTATACATATACCTGCTGTTGCCACCGCCGCCGCCGCTGCTGCTTCTGCTGCTTCTGCCCTGCCTTCTTTCCCTTCCCCGCCACTTTTGCTCTCGTTTTTTTTTTCGTTCGCCTCTCTGCGCCTATCTTTCTCTCCGCTTTTATCATATCGTTCCCTTTGCCAAAAACTTCCTCTGCACGAGTACAGGGACATACAGCGTTATAAGAGGAGACTGATATTGATGCGTGCGCGGGGAGGTTATATATCGTGCCGCTCTGTGGTTTGCGGGTGAAATTAATTTGTGGCTTTTCGTACCGACATTTATTGCCGAGTATTTACGTCGACTCATGAATATGGAGGCCTACAATTGAAGCCTCGTTGAAATTGTTGTTGTTATTAGTTATTGTTACTATTATTTGCAGTCGCTCAACGGTTATAGTCGCTCGCCCGCAGTCGTATTCGATTAAGTTGCCGCAGTAAAATCTGGGGTAAAAATGTTTAATTGCCGATCGATGAAGTTAGTGTCGAGGTTTGGTAGATCAAGTTTTTCTCTATAGGTGCAGAACGAAAAATTGTTTTTTCTTTTCGAGATAAAATGCGAATTATGGAAATCGAATGGTTCGATCGAATGTTAATTGAAATCATTATGCAGACTTAATAAGTATTTGGAAGTACATTATTCATAGATGGGAAAAAAAAAAATTAATGTCACTTGGCGATGTCGTAATCGAAGGTTTATAGCTAAACCAAGCGATTGAGCATTTCTTTTGTCAGGCATAAATTACGTTTTTACTTTACGCAGAATATATTTTGCATTCAATCGAGTGGTTATAATTATTTATGCAATTGATGGTATATTCGTAATGTAACGAGCGAAATCCGTGATACTGACATGATTTCTGTCGTACCTGCAATTAAACCAACTTTTTTTGAAACCCCAACGACTAGCCTTGTATTTTGTTTGATAACCAATAAAATTTTCAAGCGATTCCATTTATGCCCTGAATGCGAAAGTTACAAGTTCCGTTACAGAAAGCCGTTTCCAGCCAATCTGGAATCGCGGACTTCGTATTCACCCATATTTAATGAAATCGTTTGAAAATTTTATTACTGAATATATTATTGAATAAAAAATGGGGGAGGGGGGGGGGAAACGGAGAGATTAACAAGTCGTTTATCGGAGAAAAATGTTTACAAACCGATAATTTCCATTAAACTCATAAATATTCAGCATCTTCGGCGGTTTACTTTTATTGTTTCCGATGTTACGTTTTATAAATTTTGCACGGCGGAGGTGAGCTCGTTTTAATTACTAAAAAAAAGGCGGCCAAGTTGAGATATATATATTTCCCCATACAATCGGCATATATAAAGTACGAGATACGCTTTTTGAAGAAATCTCGGACGCTGCACGAGTTCCCGGTCACATCATAATTTTATCAGACCGTATCATTAAACGCCTTTTAATGCTACCCGCAATATAATCTTTATAGTTTTTATCGCGCCGACGCTCTCTTTACTCTCGTTCGCCAGGCATAAAATTCAATCAATGTTGCAATTGTTTAAGAAAAGAAAAGAAAAAAACAAAAAAAAAAAATCCTCGCGTATCCCCGTCTTTTCTCTCCGTTCCCTATCAACGTATTTCTTCTCTCTCTACCGAAAATGTCAAAGATGGAGGCGTTGCGAAAGTGATGCCCCAGGGCCGACGAAGAGCAGCGCGGGAATCTCAATTATATACACTCGAGCCGCGCGGCGATCAGCGATGAGGAAATGTATCTCGGCGCAAAATAACACCGTTGATTATGGGCAATTCGCGGAATCGTGTCAAAGGACACCCACCGCATTTATCAAACTGTCGTTTACATCACATCGAAGCGCAGCGCGGGCTGTTATATACTTCTGGACGATTCCTAGTGTGTATCATCGTGGCGACTTGTGCTCTCGTATTTAATGTATATATAAAAGAGGAGACCTAATCGCGCCGACGGTTTTGCCTCGTTTATCGCGTGGCTCGGGCCTCGCCGCCGTATATGAGCGAGCGAGCGATCAAGTGTCGGATGACCTATAAGAATATCTTCTCCGCTGCATCTCCGCGCGACGTTCTCTCGCACTCTTTCTCTTTGCCTCACACGTCTATACACGTATATACTAATTCGAGAGATATACGCTCGAGTAGCGATGCATTGTTAAATGAATACGCGATGTACGTATACGCGTAGGCGTAAAGTGTACTGTACCTTTTTTTCCAAACGTAAAATGCTTTTTATAGATTACAGAAGTAAATACAACTATCGTGTGGTGTTATTTTTATCGTACAGTAATTGAAAGAATAGATTAGTCAACGGCAGAATTAGCTGCTATTTATTAATCCAAAAGGTTTATTCAATCTGTCTTCAGATCGAAGCAGCTCTTTTCTCAATTTTCACAATTAATTCATCTATTACGGGTAAAGTAATTCGGCATGAACGAAATTTAACACTGCTTTTCTAAGCTCGCTGCAGCCATTGAAATTCCCCAGCAATCGTATATGTGTACACTTTGAATCGTAGCCATGAATGCTCATAGGCGGCCGCAAAAACAGGAACGTAATGTCGGGCCAGAGGTACGTTCCACAGATTGTCGTATACAGAGAGAGAGAGAGAGCGAGAGAGAGAGAGAGAGAGAGGCGGTGAATACGCGAGGATAAAGACCGGAAGAAGCGGTGCCGTGGCGCGCATGCGGTCGGTTGGGTCGTGCTGCCATGGGCGCGCGCGCGCAGGAGCAGGAGCAGGAGCAGGAGCAGGTCAGGAATCGCGTTGTCACCGAGATTATTGAAACTGCAGTTTTATGGGCCTTAAAAGCAGTTTAATTGTCGGTATATAAGTGTTTATGTGCTGCGAGGCTGCTGTGTGCCCGTCGCCGCCACCGCGTGCCTCTCCTCCCCCTTATTTTATGGTCATACGGTGTGTGCCGCCGGTCTGCCTATATACATATACATACACACATATATATATATATATATGTATACCGTATAGATACACCCTGAACTTGTCGCGTGCCAAAACCTATCGTGCCCAGTCAAATTCAAAGCTGCACGGTTAAACTGTCGATCGTCGATGTACAGCCCCTTATACATACAGGAGAAGCAGTACAGTCGAGCAGCAGCAGCGGCAGCGCTTCCAAAGCGTGTATCCTCGTGTATAATACGTTCTTATTTTTCGACTTTCGAATGCTAATGCCGCAATTATGGACATCTGATTTGTAAAGCAAACAATGCCGTTTAATATCCCATAAAATGTTTACGAGTCATAAAAGTGTCGTAGTCACTTAATTTGAGAGGGACAAAAAAGAAAAAAAACAGCAGATTTTTATACTTCTTTTTTTTTTTTTAACGAATGGGGAAAAAAACGTCAAGCGCAATAAATATAGTAATGAATTATTAATTTAAAATAAACAACGATTTTATTGACGATACGCGATAAACTGGCGAACGCGAATGCGCCATTATCGCGCATTGTTTCTTTACGCGTTTGCGTTTGTGTAGACACATGGATTATACGCGCACTGTGTGACGTAACCGTTGAGCGGTTACAATGAATAAAATGTATACATACGTACTGAATAGCCGCGACAAATATAAATAAAGTGCCATTGCCGCGCGCACGAGAATGTTCGGCATAAAATAAGCATTAACCCCCTCTGACAAAGATCATCTAGCGCCTTCTTCAAACGAAATCGCGTTCGCAAGATAATGGCGTATGCGTTCCCGCATCCTCGCTCGCATCTTCTTGGCTTTGAGCGCCGCGCGCTTCTCGTCTGTCCCCAAGGCCTAAAAAGAATGACTTTCAGACATCCGGAGCTAGAGAGAGAGAGAGAGAGAGCAGGAAAAAAGGGAAAAAACTTTACAACCCGCTCACCCGCCGTCACACTTTCTTTTTTTCTCTCTCTCTTAGCTCTTACACGTACGCTCGCGCGCGCCCTCGCCGAATTTCACTTTCCCCTTTTTTCCGCTTGCATTTTTTCTTCCTTCCCTTCCTTTTTCGTCAACGCGGCGCACAGCGCGCGCTCGAAAAACTTTCTCTCGCTCGCTCTGTGGCCCTCTGGCGCGCTGTACCCTTTTGTGTGTCGCACTGGTGCGCCAGCGCGTGTCCCCTGCAATAAAAGATACCTGCGGCCTTAAAAAAAAGAAGGAGAGCCTGTCCGGGAAAAGTGTTTTATGGAGAGAAAGCAAAGGCTTCTTATGTACATTTTTTTCGGTTCTTGCTTTGACGTGTTCGTGTGTATCTCTCGTGAAAATCGACATTTTTCACGATCGGTTGAAGAGTAGACGTCGATCAGTTGACTCGAGGGAAAGTTTCGCCTCGAACCCTTGGCGTACGTGTTAAATTAGCTTTTGCGGTGTGCCGTACAGTTGTACGCTGCGCTAACTAAATACAATCCTCGTGGGATTTATTTTGACTGGCAGTTTTTATGGACCTCGCGTGATTACCGATTTTTATTGAAATTGCCTGTTTTACTCGATCATTGAAATACTGATTACCTTTTTTATTTTTCCATTAAATGTTAATGGTGTTCTGATCGTTTACTGTGTAGATGCGCCAAGCTCGCGTATTAACAATAAAAGCATTATAACAGTTTAAGAACAGATAGTTATCCTTTTTACAAATCATAAAATTGAATAATAACGTTGCAGAGTTTAAAGTGTATATTTATGCAGCATAAAGCTGTAATATTTTAATTCATTAATATTTAAGACTGAAATACTTGGTAAAGGTAAACTAAAACGTTCAACACTTTTAATCAATTATTATGCTTTTATGAGTAATATTTTACAGAATATGAATATAATGAGATTTCAAGTTTCCTGTAGATTTTCAATATCCCCGCCCTAGAATTATTCGAGACACTGATAAATATTTAACGGGCACATTTTTAATTATAATTTATTCTTTAATCTACAAAAGACCGTTTGACATGGGAAATTTATAAATTCTATTGCTCGTGTACGAGCAATTAAAATGTACCGGTCGTTAAAAAGTTCTTTATTCATGGGAACTGCAAAATACCCAGAAGTGTAAAAAATATGAAAAAAAATAAATAAATCAAGAGTCACTCTCTTAAACTGCATTAAAATGCGTGCAAATCTTTTTTTTTTACTCGACATAAAACCAAAACAGGCCGATGAAAAAAAAAAACAAGAATAATGCCATAAAAAAATCAACGCTACACTCCACTTTCCAAAAGCTAACGTTTTTCCCGCAGCTAAACGCCCAATTTTCTCTCCCTCTCGAGCTTGATATACCGTGTTAAAAACGAAAATTCACCGACGTAAAAGTGGAATAAAAAATAAGGAGCAAAGAAAAAAAGGAAAGAATAGTTATAACCCTATAACACTACATAGCGATTAAGCTGATTGCATCGAATTATAATAATGACAGTCGTAATCACGACAGTGCATCTATTCATAAACACAAGCCAGCAGCTGGGCCGTGGCCGTGCGCATTCGAGCTTCGAGAAATACGAGAGAAGTCGCAAGTTAGCATGTGCATTTCTATGACTTCCTATATAGCAGCCTTTCCGCGCGCGCCAGTTTCCTAGCCCATTCGCCTTACCTTACCTTTCTCGTTTCTTCTTATACGCTCCTCGCTCTCCCTCTATTCTTGCTTTTTTTCTCTCCCTCGTCGTTCTCCTCGTCTCTCTCGCGCAAACCCCAAAAATAAAGGAAAAAAAGTATATATATTTCCCATAAGGCGATTGGGTAAAGGCCCCCATTACGGCGTTCACACGAACGCTCTCTCGCGTTTCGAGCTGCAGCCCTACCGTAGCAGAGCCGGCTTAAAAACAAAAACATTACGAAAGTAAACGCTAGAGTAGCGAGAAAACGTGCCCATGTGTGCATACACACACACACACAGACACGTGTAGAGAGAGAGAGAGAGAGAGAGAGAGAGAGTCGGGAGAGCCAGCAATTTTATACCCTCGAAGGCAATTTGCCGTAATTATTCCGTCGGCATTATCTGGTCGACCTGAACCGCGGCTCCGCCACCGTCGATCGAGCGAAAACCTGATGTATGTGTAGTGTTGCTTACCACCACCACACGTATAACATAGGTATGTACACGTGTGTATAAGCGTATATGTAAAACTCCCCGACGTCTCAGTACTAAAATTATTGCCGCGGCTCGATAAAACGACGTCGACGACGTCGCGCGCGCAAGCTAGAGAGCCTTGCGCGCGAGCTAATGTTTACAGCCTCTGCCAACGCAATTTTTCTTCTTAATAGCAATTACGGCGATTTCGCATGGCTCGCGCGCACTCGCTCTCTCACCGCGTCAATCTTCCTTTCCCACGTTGCTGCGCACAAGCCGCCTCTCGCCGTCTATAATATATGTATATATATATATAGGTGCCATACCAGTATATCCTGTCTCGCGGCCGCCTCTTTTTTTTTTTGCTTTTTCTTCTCGCGAGAGCTCTTGTTTCGCGCACTGACTCGATCCTTCGCGAATTTCCAAACGGTTTATCGCTAATTTAGCGGTATACTTGCTTTCCCGCATATCGAGGTGTGTGCCTGTGTATATATATGTATATATATATATATCGGAAATTGAAGATTCAGCGCATAAAACGGTTTATAGCCCGCGCCGCGAGTTTATAACGAAGTCAGTATATCCATTAATCTAAACTGTATATTTCGATGATTGTCGGCCTATCTCCCGCTCGGGTAAACCTAATTCATGCGGCGCGACTTTTAATATTATTATTATTCCGGTTCTCGGCGCCTCGCCGAGTATATCTGTACGCCGTATAATTTGTCGAAGCACCGTAAGAAGCACTACACTGCACACGTATCGAGTATCTGGGTAATGACAAGTTATACATATTTCGACTTGACCAAAAAAAAAAACAGAAAAAATCTCTTTAACTGGCAACGCGTGAAAGTCGCGAGCAGTTTTCGAGTAATAATTCAGTGTTCCCACATACACGGACTCTCCTTTAGCTGCTTTTCTTTTTTATCATTTTCTATGGCGTTACGATTGGCCGGTAGGAATGGAAAAAATTTATTTCATTTATGGCGCTAATAATTTTTATAAACACGGCTATCTCGAGCATTGGGAATTGATAATTTAACAAGATAGTATCGAGTTCTTTTTTCTTTTTCTTTCGGTTATATATGGAAAAAGCTGGGCAGGAAAAAAGAAAGCTTTGCGTGCACGAGCTGAAGGCTCTTGTCGTATAGCCAATAATTCAATGTCACGAATGTAGACTGAATTTTGATATATATATATAATGCTTTGGGAGAGTCGCTTAATTTATGCCCGGCCTGTGAGCAAATGACTCATTATTGCTCATTTATATTTTTACATTTGTTGAAGTTAACTGGGCGCACGCTGCGCGTAGGTGGTGCGCGAGTGTGTCTGTTGCCGCTGGCGACGCGTGGCGATAACAAAAGTTTACAATAGCCATCCCCAAGATCGTCCAAAGGGAAAATTCGTATAGTAATTCATGGCGTCTAGGTCAAGTCCGCGTTCCGTTATAAAAATTAATGAAACACGCGTGTAATTGGACGTTCGGACGAAACGCGGCGTGTCGCAGTAAAATAATAAACCGCATACTTTTTCTTGATTTTTCTCGGAGCAGCTGTTATCTTTATCTCGTTCGCGAGTAATCGAGAGATGTCGTTGACGAGGAGCGTTAACGATACAATCGAGTGTCTATAAGTATAACTAGTGGCGGGGGAAGGGGGAGGGGGAACGACACTTTAAAAAAAAAGCTGCGAGATAAAACTGATCTTTCAATATAGGCTCATTGGATATAACTGGGAAAATCACCGAACTCTCGCCGTAACGAACGCTTGTCCCGTCTGATTAAACAAATATTCCAATTGAATTACTTGTAAATGCAGGAGACTTGGGTTAACAATTCATTCGCTTTTATCGTTTTGGAGCGCGGCTGTATTTAACAAACAAGATCTTCCTTCGCGAGCATAGATATCGCGCGCGTGTAAGTGTGTGTGTGTGTGCATGTGTGTGCGTGCCTGTATTATTTTCGCGTTTATCGGGGCTTTATTGCAAGACTTGTCACATAAATTTCGCATATCGAGTCGTACGAAATTTGTTGCTTTATCAATTTTCAACTCGAGTTATATTTAATTAAAGTCTATGAGAGAAGAAAAATAAATAATACGCGCACGATTGAATACTCGATGGGCAGGTTTACTTGCGGATTCAATAATAACTTTTAATTAATCGCAGATCATTGCAAAAACACACACGATGGAAAATTGAAATTTTAACGACAAGAAGTGTGTTTGCTGCTTGAACGGAATGTATCGGCAATCAGCTTTGAATGTTTTTAAAGCGGAATAAGCAGACGATTATGAGATAGAATTTTGCTTCATACCCGTGATCAATATTATTAACTTTATACAAACAAAAAGAAGTTTCCATTAATATATGAAATACTAGATGTGTAGCTCGTGTACTCGCTCTTGTGCATTACGAATTGTATTATTTTAACCTATTTTTAAAACTGCCCTGTGACAAGAAACTTTCAAAACTTTCAAAACTCACACACACACACACACACGTATATATATTTATAACCATCTCTTCATTGGCAGCACAACAATGAACGCTGCCATCATTATATAGCTCGGAAAAAAAGAGCCTGACAACAGAGGGGCCAAAAAAAGGGTGGGAAAAAAGCGCATAGAAAAAGGAAAGATTGGAAAAAATCGTAAAAATCAGGAGAAAAGCTTCCCGATAGAAATCCACGCAGTGCCGGTGGCGGCGGTGGCGCGGGCGGCTTCAATGCTCCACTCTCTCTCTCTTGCTCTCTCCCGCTCTCTCTCTCTCTCTCTTTCTCTCTCGATAGCGCGAATCCTGACAAAGGACGCCACTAAAGCGGCTTCGGGGCTCTTGTAAAGCTTATTTAGCGCGCCATTCGCTTAAACAATCCTCATTGTCGGAAATCGAACTCGCTCCTCTCCATACTTGCCCTCCCCTTTCACGACCACAACCAACCGGCGGAGCGGCTGCCGCTTTCTCTCTCTCTCTCTCTCTTTCTCTCCACTCTGGATTAGTTCAAAAAGCATTGGCAATCGGCGACGGGCCGTTGCGACGGCATTACACATGGCGCTCTCTCTCTGTTTCTCTCTACATCTACATATATATATACACACACTGCACGAGCTCGAGCTCGTGCACTCGCGCGTGCGTGTGTGTGTGAGTGTGGGAGTGTGGGTGCGGTGTAGCTCGCGGCATATAGTGGCACGACGCGCTGCTGCTGCTGCCGCCGCCGCCGCCGCCGGAGAAAACGACCCCCCGGCGAGTACTATCCTAACAAATGCGCCCGTTTGCATAACACGACGACGAGCAATTCAGGCAGGTTTGACGGTGCGCGATATAGACTTTTAGCTCTCTCTCCCTCTCCCTGTCTGGCAGACTGCGGGGGGAGGAAGAGAGGGACGCAGAGAAAGAGGGAGGGAGGAAGGGAGGGAGATAGCGAGGGCGAGAATGAAGAGAGAGAGATATGTGCACCGCGTGTAGTGCGCGCGCGGCTGTAGATCTAGATGGATAGATAGGGGGTTTATTATTGGTCTGGCTTGGACGTGTGGCTGTGCGCAATACGCGCCTTGTACACAAAATTACAAAGCTGGCAAATAAATGAGGTGTTCGATAACGGGGTATGCGCGCCGGCTATTTTAACGCGCTTCATTGTTCTCCTTTGATAAAAGTTCGATAAACTACTATATACGACCGGAGCTGTATCGCCATATTTTATACTTTTGAACGCGCTATTTTATTTCTCTAAAGACAGCAAGGATTATTGCCATTGTCTTTATCTTTTCTGCTCTGATTTCTATTTGGTTTTTATATACCGCGGCTTTTGCACATATATATACCACTATATACGAGAAGCTACATTCAATCTTTGGAATACCATAATAGCGATCAATGCACAAAGAGTAATAAATCTTCAATAAGGAGTAATTCGCTAAATATGCGAATAATTCAATGATATACAATGTTGCATATATATACCCAAAAAGTTTTATCCGCGAATACGCAATCATAATCTTTTATACATAAGTCGATCTCTTTCGTTCATATATATAAAAAAGCTCCCGAGGAAAGTCGCTAACTGAAAAGAAGACGCGTATATAATGGTGAAGCAAGCATGCGCATGTGTGTGAAGAGCGCGGAGATCCTCGCCAGCGGGATATATACCATTACACCCGACCTCTTCCCTCGGGATCTCCACCAGCCAACGCACACAAACGCAATCTAACGCCACAGATATATATATACATAGAGTTAATGCCGAATGGCGTCGCGCAGCTTTTTCCTGCACCGGCCGCGAGCGCGAACATACATCCCTTCTCAACCGGTTCGTCTCTAGATTACGAGACTGCGGCATGCACACACAGCTCGAGAGACTCTCTCTCTCTCCTTCTTCTTCATCCATAAAACAGCCGTCCTCCGGCTATATATTTCCGGCGGACACGCGGTGTTGCAGGCCGCGGGAATTCGAGCGTCGCCCGAAAGCCGATGGATAAACCCTGCATCATGACTTCTCCCTTTTTTTTTCTTCCTTCTTTCTTTCTTGAGAACGCAGCGCGTCGCAATTTCCATGGGATCGCCCGCTTGTGTGGCGTTATTATACGTCCAGTAGGAGGAGGATGAGTGTGGGTGTTGCACACTACGACTATACGGCGTATAACGGACTCTAGGTGGAGGAGATGCTCCGAAATTTTCTGTTTATTCTTCTTGGCGCCTACTTTGCGCGGCCGCGATACAACTCCCTGATACAGCTTATCGCGACTTTATCCAGCGATAAAAACTAAAGACTCCATTCCACTCAGCTTTTGTATATATATATATGTATAAAATGCTCTCCACCGGCCGGCTCGTACTATTCCGACTCTATACAGAAAGTCTCGCACACACGGATATACGCGTTTTGTCCGCGTGTGCGTATGTATATATATACCGACGAACTTGAACGCTGT
Organism: Megastigmus dorsalis; assembly: GCA_900490025.1. Lineage (NCBI taxonomy): Eukaryota > Metazoa > Arthropoda > Insecta > Hymenoptera > Megastigmidae > Megastigmus > Megastigmus dorsalis. The sequence continues at coordinate 11,103 of UELU01130506.1, forward strand.
ACTCCGTGCTATGCGTTGAAAAATTCCTCGTGATGTGTGTGTGCAAGTACACGGCTGAGTGCTCGGCAGCATGCGTGTGTGTGCGCGCGCGTGTATGTGTGCAGGCAGGATCTCTGGCGATGTGAGTCGCCAATACGAGGTCGTGCTGTGGAGAGTCGGCGAAGGAAGGAAAGAGAGAGAGAGAGACGGGTAGAGAATAGAGGGGGAAGAGACTGAGAAAGAGAGAGGGAGAGGGAGAGCGAACAGGTTGAATTGGGGGTGGGATCGTTACCAGCGCCAATAGAGGAGCCGCGCATGCGCTCCCTGGCCCTCTTTGTCCGCGTGCTCTTCGCGGCGAGCAATGTCGACTTCGCTTCTCTGCTTCTCTGCTGCTGCTGCTTCTGCTGTAGTTGCTTCTCTCTCTCTCTCTCTCTCTCTCTGCTCCTTTTGCTCTTTTTTGCACCTCTCTCGCAAAGTTTAGTGCGGAGAGTATCTTGAGCGACTCATAGGAAATCAGAGATGGGGAAAGAAAATATAAAGAAAAGATAAACGATGTTAATCAGAGCTGGGGAATGCGAGAAAAAAGCAGCTGTCTTGTTATTATGATGTTTTAGTTGAGAAATATTTTTTATTCGTCAGAAATTATATTAGTACTGTCAAAATTTTTTTTATAAATATTAAATGCATATTAAGTACTATGTAATATCATCAAACGATCTAATTTCGGTACATAAATAAAAATGAGGTAAAAGTATAAAAAAAAGACAGTAAAATAAACACAAATTTAGTAATATATAAGAGCTTGATATTATGACTTGCCGATATACGAATTCAAAAAAAAAATTGCTGATCAATTTCATTTCACTTTACCACATGCATTGTTTCCTATTCAATTCAATTTTTCGCTCGATTTTCAATGAGATCCGAATAAACAAGACCATAATAAACTATGACGCCGGGTTACGATCCGTCGCCACTTTTCTTGCACCCGTATATATATGCGGGTTATATGTACGCACGCATACACAAGTGCAAATCTAAAATAGCGGTGCTCAACCGCTAGCCACTCGCGAGCGAGCTTCCTGTGATAATAACTTCAAATGGATAACGCTCTTATACTCGCATAATACTTGAATAAATAAAAAATGTTAAACATTGCACGTACTTTAATGGCCATATTCTTGTAACGTATCATCGTTAGTTTCAGCACTCGTCATTGCAATCGAACGACTGATTAAAACCATCGTTCCAAGAAATCACCAATAATGCAATATCCTCGATACTCGTATATTCATTTATTTCAAAAAGTATAAACGCACTAAAGTTGTAGCCCGAATTAATATAAAAAAAGGAAGAAAGAAAGCAAAAACGAGCTGAAAAGGAGTAAAAGAAAGCATGGGCAAAGGTAGAAACTAAAAGTGAGATAGCAAATGGAGATGAGAGTTACGCATGAGAAGAAGGAGAGGAAAAGAGAGAGAGAGAGAGAGAGTGTGTGTGGGGAGGGGGAGAAAGAGAAGTCTCACGGGAGTTCTTCGGCCTTACTGCTTTTATTGTATGTTTGCCCGCGGCAAACTTGGAGTGTACGGCTCTATGCAGCGCTTCTCGTATATACGACTTTCACGTGCTTCACTTCTCTCCCCGTCTTCTCTCTCTCCGCCTCTTTTCTGCTTTCCCCGACGACTCTCCCGGTTTTCCCTCGACGACGACGACGACGACGATGACTACGCCGGCTGCCGGAGTAGATGCAGCACATAGTTACGGATCGCTGCATCCACGAGAGAGAAAGAGAGAGCGAGAGCGGACGATAATATGGCCCCCTCTCGGCCCAATCGAATGACGATTCGCCGTTTTCCTATATTCTTACGTGCCCACTTATACGATCGTCCGCATTTTCTTTCCCCACTTCTCTCTCCCCTATATCCTCTCTCTCTGTCTCTCTCTCTCTCTCTCGTTCGCTATCTCTCACCCTCTTTCACTGTCTCCTTCGCTCTTTGCCAGTATACTGCGAGAGCCCAATGACGCGGAAAATTTACCGCATCGAATTGCCGCTTCGAGAGGCTTCGGGCGCATATAGGGTTCCAATATATATACTGCGAGATACTTGTATACGCGTCGTCCGCGTGACGGCAGATAATCTCTTTCTTCTTCTTCCTCTTCTTCTTCATTCTCGCTCTGACTTAATGTTACAAGCGAATTGGAGCTTACGCTTTTTTACGATCGCCTTCGTTCGAGTCCGCCTGTGCGCCTTGTCCCGAAATCGCTTTTAAAAGGCAAATAAACAGAAACAATGTCGCGCTTTTACGAGCGTCCGCGATTTTTCGCGCACCCGCGTATTTTCCCTTGCTCCTGCTGCTGCTGCTGCGCAGACGCTTTTTTTTGCTTCTTCTCCTCGTTCGAATTAATTTTCGAGAAAAGCAATTTAAGTGGCGGCACTGTGTATATAGATTCGCGTTTGGTTATTGGCGAGATTATTGGTAGGGAATGTTAATAGTCGCGGAACTGCCGCGCTTATCCGTAAGTATATTAAAAAATGAGAACAAATTTTTTTTTTTTTTTGAAATTTATGTTTGTTGTTCTACATAATTTATGAACTAGATACAAACTAAATTTTATCACAGATTTCTCTATTCTAAATAAAAATTCTGATAGAATTTATTGCATCCCACTAATTCGTATAGCGCATAAATTTAAACGATTTCACTGTCTCGTCTCTGTAAAAATACCAGTCTAGAATAGCAGGATTTCAGTTGGCGAAAGAAAATCAATTTGGACGTACTTGAGCTCGTCGAGTCGGGGAGCGAGTTGAGCTCGGCGCAACCTAAACTCATTCACCCTTCATGCCTTGAACTCAATAGAAGGCATTACGGCCGATCAGACACAATAAACCGCGATAGACGAGAGGGAGCTCGTTTATTGTCAATTAAACGCGTACACGCATGGGCCTTAAAAAACACCTACGGAAACCTGCTTAGCTCAATTGGGTCATCGCGCTGCACGAGCCACGAAATAAAACCGAAAAGAATTAGTGCGGCCAAAAGTAATTTCTTTCCAACATATATATACATATTGATCTCGCTCGAAATTTGTTTTTTTAATATTAAAACAATAATACGCATCACCTCCTCAGAATCCTCCATATAACTCGTACATCCCATAAAACTTCCCTCCCCTCAAAGGAGAGAAGCCGGGGGGATCGAGAGAGATAGAGCTCACACTTGCGAAAATGAAAATCGCGCGTTCGCAGCCGTAGCAATTTGCGAATGCGCAATCACGCGCCGTCGAAACAGGGCACTTCGACCTTTTCTTATCTCTCTCTTCCCCACCATATATATATGTATGTATGTATAGGGGGGTAGCTATAGATGGGTCGGCGAGTGTGTAGGCGAAACCTCATGGCGGGCATAAAAATTCAAAAAATCTTTATTTTCTCTCTCCCTCTGGACTCAGTGGCGTCGGTAGTTGTAGATTTTCCCGAACAACGCCATCAAGACGGGGCAGGTTGCCATCGCCGGTGACGTTTTGATGGAGCAGTAATAGCTCGGCCAATATGTACAGACTCCACACACACGTAGCACGTATAGAATTTCTCTCTCGAGCGCTGGCAAGACGACGAAAAAAAAGCCCAAGGAAGAGGATGAAATGAGAAGGCGAGTGCGAGAGAGACGGCAAAAGTTTGAACGCACGCCTTCTTCCTTTTTCTCTCTCTCTCTCTCTTCTTTCCTCCCCTCTCCTGCCTCCGCAGAGCCCCGGGGCTGGAAAGTATCTCTCGAGTGTCCCGGAGGATAGACGAGGGTAAATAAGCAAGGGAAAACGAGGATCAACGTCGCTCGGTGCGTATATATATGCCTCTAGGTTTCTGCTACGCGGCTCTGAGCGCGTGTATATAAGGCGGAGGGGGACGACGACGACGACGACTCTGGCTAATATCGTAAAGCCGCAACGTGCTCTGATTAAGCATTATGTGGCTTCGAGTATTTCTCACCACATACACGAGGCGTTTTTCCCGTATAGATCTCGCGCTCCTCCTCCCCTACCTTCCTTTCTTTCTTTCATCAGACGTACGTACGCCGAGTCACTTGATAACGGGAAGGAAGAAAAAAAAATATGTTCTCGCGCCGCCCACGCGTCTATTTGCCCTGACAACGTGTCGCACGAAAAATCTCGCGGGATAAATCAGATACATACGATGTAAGCGTCGAAAGTTCAGGTCGTTTTTCTTCATTCGTTTTGTATTTTTGATAAGGTTGTTTTTTTTACTTAGCTGGCTGATAACCGTTGATCAATAATAATTTTTTATTCGACAACTGAGTGCGCAAAGGTTTTTACTTACTGGCCGGCTTTCTTAGAATTAGCGCGAATTAGATATATAATCATACTACATAGAATGGAGAAACGCGTTGGATGTAACATTTCTTACCGTAATTGAACTTTCTTTTCGTTTTAGTTAAAAAAAAAAGATATACAGAGCAGCATGTGCAAGAAAAGCTGGAAAAAAACTTAAACAGTACAACCTTTTGCTTTCAGCTGGCTTTGTCTTTTATATTTTAACGGTCCGTTTGCTAGCAACTATCGCGAGACCTAAAATCTGGAACAGCTTTTTTTGTTAAAATTATTTTATGAAATTTTTTGCTTAACTATTAAGGAAGGAATGTCGTCTCGCGATAGAAAAAGTCGCGCAATCGTTATCGCAGCGCCTGTAGTTCCAGACTTGGATTATGTCACGTTAAAAACAAAATTCTCCATGCAACTAATTTTTCCACGCGTCTCGTTAATTGCTGACTCGGCAGCATAAAGTTAACATTGTTTACCAATGGATACAAAAATACACAGTCGGCTATCTCTCTGTATCTATTCTCAGCGCCTAATGATAAACTCAAGAATCCAATTATCGTTTCAGCTACAAAATCGCTGAAATAACCATGTTCAACATTGGCGCTCGCGAGTCTTCTACTTTGCCCGCGCGCACGTATACACATTATCCTCCGGTATCATCGACGTTGCGCAGAATCGTGCGCGTCGTGAGCACTCGCTCGCGCTCTCTATCTCTCTCTTCTCTCTCTTTCTCTCTCTCGGTTCTCGAGTCTCACGCCGCATTAATTTTAATAAAAGCTCGTTCGCGCTCGATTACTTTTTAATAAGAGAGACTCGCGCGCCATGGCGAGCGGCGCTGCAGCAGCACCACCACCACCAGGAGTAGCGGTGGCAGCGGCACCCACATCCTTAATTCGTGCTACTCGATATATCTGCACATAGATACAGATATACACCTACGGCTACGTAAGCCTTCGTAATTTTCCTCTCGTTATATTTTTTCTCTCCCTGCTCCTCTTCTTCTTCTTCTCTCTCTCTCTCTCTCCCTCTTGCTCTCGCTCGCTCTTTTTTTCGGCCTCCTCCGACGGCACACGGGTATATACGCAGCCACGCCGCCGCTTGAACGTTTATTAGCAAAAAGAGAGACGGAAGCATTTGCATGTAACGATGCCGAGGGTGGTAGAAATATGGCGTGTCGGCGGAGAAAGCGAGAGAGAGAGAGAGAGGTAGAGGGGGGAGAGAGAGAGAGAGAGCTGCGCGGATCGTAATTAGAGCCTTGGGGTTCTGTACGGCACGACTACGCGACGGTATGGTGTCGGCGGGGCTCTCGGGGCATCGTACCTTTCGAGTATACGAGGGTTCACGCCCTCCCCGCATGCTCCTCCCTTCTCTTGCTTTCTCTCTTTCTCTCTCTCGCTCTCCCGAGTTCGCCCTTTCACTATTGTTCTCTATCTCTTCGGAGCCGGCGTTACGAGGGAATTTTGGGGGAATTTTTAGGCGTATTTAGTGGATTTTTGGCATTGTTTAGTGCCGGGGAAATTAAAATTAAATAAGAATAGTATGATTCAACGTTATTGTAGTTTTTATACAAATTAAGCAATATCTGCATTATGTAATTATGCTTTTAATTTATTTGAATAGCAACAATAAAATTGCATTTAAAAAACGAAACACTTTTTTCACAACCTATAAAATATATATTCTGTTGAGCAATACAATAGTACAACAATATCATATACAATATTTTTATAAATTATTTTGTATCTATATAATATACAAACGATAAAAATATAGTGCTATATACTCCTATATTTTTGAAAGTCTTGAGCATTTTCAACCTATTTCGAAACAAATTCGTTTACAAATATCGCAGTAATCTTTACTATACTATTGTGTGGACATTGCGATCAATATAATTTTACAGTAACAGTTGAGCTTATCCTTATTATTCCATAATCGTTCGTTACGCGCACACGTCGAATGCATCATTTTCACCGACAATAGTCAAAAACTACACAGTCTTTACTAGCTTATACACACTTTTAAAGTACAATAATTCTTTCAGTAAACCGCTCGTATCTCCATTAGTGTATATCACGTTCATCCTCTCTCTCTATCCATCTCCGCCGTTCTCCACTCCTCTCTTGCCCCGCGTATCTCTAATGCCTTTTACGCTCTTTATCTTTGCATTTCTGCTTTCTGTCTGTCTAATGTTTCTCTCTCTCTCTCTCTCACTCTCTTTCTATCTCTCTCTCTCCATTCCGTTGTTCTTCCTTCCCCCTGTACACGCATACGCACACGAGCGTAAAGATTCGCGCCCTTTTCAGCCATTCCCTTATTATGGAATTAAAATTTAATCCGAGGTCTGTCCCTGACATCCAGTCCCCGCGTGCACACGCAGCGGCTGCAACAGCAGCAGCAGCAGCAGCAGTCGCTCGGTCGTCGAGATTATACATTTATTTTAGATTTGGCTCGGCGCCCGGCTGCAATAGACGTGAGAGATATCATTTCGAGAGTTACGCCTTATTTCTCTCTCCCACACCCCCTCGAGTGTGACGGGGACGCGTACGAACTTACAAACAACCCCGTTTCTCTCTCTCTCTCTCTCTCTCTCTCTCTCTCCAGGCATATCTTTGCCATGGCCAAGTTCTCTCTCCTTCTCTCTCTGCCTCTGTGTATATATAAAATACAGAATGGCTTCGATCTCTGGTAGAGATATGTCTTCGACGTGACTCGTTTGGAGACTTCCTTCGTCGTCGTCGTCGTCGTCGTCGCCACGGCTACAGCTTTTACCACCCTCGGGCACGCGCTTTCCCTCTCTCGCCTTAATGTATGCCAAAGTGCCATTTTATTTCGACTTGCCGCGCGCGGTTATTACTTTTCTTTTATTCGATTTCTTTTAGTTGCTAATTTTTTAGTTTGTTTTTTTTTTGCTTTCGTTTGGGTCAGTGTGTAGATTTCGTGTATTTTTCCATATTGAAAGTGTAAAACTACCAATAAATTTGTACAATCGTCATTTAAATATCTTGGAATGTTTTGGAGACATTTTATACTAAAACAGAGATAAATGTATATTTGGCTGCTAAAGTATCGATTAGATTATATTTTATTGTTACTTAAAAAAAATTTATGATGCAATAAACAGAAAAATTTGTTGGTGCATTCGATAAACTCTGCTTAGTCACTCCAATTAAAAAGAAATCCATCTGTGGTCGTGTCGATGCGCCGAAAGCTTTATAAGAACTCAACGACCTTGTATAGTCGTTAATGACTGATATCCGCTTTAAAAATAAATTTCTCTCTCTCTCTTTGGGGCTTCAAAAAAAGTTGGACAATTTATAGTCTCTTTCCCCTCGCATTTAGCTCTCACTTTTTATCCTACAGTGGGATACTTCAGGAAAGACTAAAATGGCTTTCGTGTCATCTCGATATCTCTTTGCTTTGACTCTGCCTGTGTTGCCTTCTCTCTCTCTCTCTCTCTCTCTCTCTCTCTCTCTCTCTCTCTCTCTCATATACTTTCTGTAAGCCACTTTTCCTGACGCTATGGTTTCAACTCGTTTCAGCTCACGACCCTCGTCTGCTATAGATTCTCCTCCTCCTCCTTTCTCTTTTGCTCTTTCATTCCCTCGTTCCCTTGGCTGTTTCACTCTTCACGACTCTACAATTTCGCGAAAGATTAGAGCTTATTGCGAAAAATGGTCGTGCGAGTGTGTGTGTGAGAGAGAGAGAGTGTGAGAGAGACCGAGAGCGTGTCAGCTGCCTCGCGTGTAGGCCGTAAGAGTATACGTATAACCGGTGTGTCGGTGAGTCGGTGTGTGTGCAGTTTCTTCCATTCCTCTGAGTCCGGAGAGCCACATATATTACCGACGTTTTAAAAAGCCTATATAAGCGAGGAACAAGAGGGACGACGAAAAAGAGGAAATGGCCGATGGAGCCGCGAGCTTGCATTCGCCAGAGATTCACGCTTGATTATTGAAAGTAGAAAGGCAGAGATGTGCGTGATTTATTTTGCCATTATCGTTCGCTCTCCGTTTGTCTCTATATACGTGCAGCGTCTGCGCTATATTTATGCGCGCCTATGTTTAGATTGTTGTCGAATCTCGTTGTCGAAAACGTGTGCGTTCCGGAATCCGAATTCCATATAGTTTGACTTCGTTTATCTTTCTAATGGAGCGTTGTAAAATTGGAACACGTGTAGCGCGTGATAAAACGTCGAGAAACACACAAACACGAGACGCATGAAAATGCAAAACTACCTTACAAATGATTTAAGCGCAAAGAGTACATACGTCTTTACGGTACACAGCGAAGTATTTTTAATTAAATTAGGCAGAAAATAAATAAAAATATTTTCACTGCTTTATGATCGAGAAGCTTTATCCTGCCCATAACTCGGAGAAACTGCTCTCACCGCGGCGAAGACAAAACCCCATAAATTATATTCTCTTTTACCAAGAACCCATCAAATCAAAATGTGTTTGGAATTTCGAGCCACAATGGGGCCTGTTAGAAATTTTGCGCTCGCACATGTTCCATCTCAATTTTCGAGCACACAAAACAAGCATCGAGGAGTCAAAATTACTTTCACCGCGATGCGTAGTGTGCAAAAATGCCGAGCTATCATGTGTTTGAGATTTTCCTTGTTTAAAATCATTCGAAACTGCACTCCAAGTATATTCCAAATGACTCAAATGAAGCGTCATACACCTTTTATACTTTCATAAAAAAGGCAATGTTCTATATGACAAAGTGAAATATCGACTAGAATAGAAAGTCAACACTATTCGTTAACTTCGCACTACAAAACTGCTTAATTTAAAAGTAAACAACGAAATTGGCTGAGTAGATTCGATAACTACCGATATATCCGCACTATTTCGCTTTGGAAAAAGTCATTTCAGAAATGTCGGACATAGCTGCTACCATCCGGGGCGTATATATATCTACCTATATGCGCGTGTGTGCGATATGGCTACCCTAGCCGGTGTATGCACTGTCTACAGGATGGATAATGGGAGTAGGCACCCTTATGGGCGAGCATGGATACCGCTGGGAACAATACGGTACGAGAGAGAGAGAGAGAGAGAGAGAACCCCTCAGTCCTTGCCATCTATCCTCGTTGGAATCCTTTATTAGCGCTCTGTGCGCCTCTCTGTCTCTCTCTCTCTCTCTCTCCCTCGCTCCGTGTAACATAGGAAGGTACGCGTTTTCCCTCTGCCTGTATAGATGTATATATGCATTAAGCCTTGGCTGCTGCTGCTGTTGTGCTCTTGTGTGTGGAGGGCATGTAGCGGCAGAAGCAGTGGCAGCAGCAGCAGCATCGAGCGTACATATACACCATCAGCCGCCGCCGCCGCCGCCGCCGCCGCCGCCGCGTACGAGACTGGAATGAGCTGTCCAACCAATCAGGATTTAAGTCTATTGCCAAGCGTGATGGACGTTCCGGCGCGCCGATGCCGTATACTGCCGTAGCATGTGTGCCAGGGACCGCGTATAATACACTCCTTAACTCGCTTCTTCTTCTGCTTTTCCACTTATTTCTCTTTTTTTTTCTTTCTTTCCCTTTTATTTCGCGCGCGAGCTTTTTGGTATGGACGATCTTGTTCCTCCTCCCTATAAGCGCGAGACTTGAAATGTCTTCTGAATTTTGATTTTTTTGTGTATATGTATTCGTGCATCTTTACGGTTATTGCACTAAGTTTGTAGTTTAATTGGGTATATTGAGACCATAAGTTTTATAACAATACACTTTTTTTAAATAAAAATTAGTTTATTTACGTTATGTTAAATAAATTATACTATCTACTATCAATTTGTAATTCAAATTAATGTTTCGTTATCGCTTCTATATTTCTTACCAAAACAAGTTATAGTTCTGAAGCGGCATTAATTTCTTGCTATTATACGGAATTAATTCTGATGAATGACAAAAGAAAATATTTGCAAGCTCGAAGAAAATTTAAAGAAATCCATAGGCATTATCATCATAGAAACTGAAAAGAATGAGCGACCACACCGATGTCTTTCTCCCAAAAGAAAGTTATCGCACACACGTGGGATGTTATCGGCATATTCGCACACTATTAATGTCTCGTTTTATACTCCCGCTTGACGAAACATACGCGTTTACGACTTGATTTATCGCCATTACACATATAATGCACGCGCGTGTCCGGCTTGTAAAACGACCTTCCTCTTTGCGCTTATCTTCTCTCCTCACTCTCTGTCTCTTCTCTCTCTCTCTCTCTCTCTCTCTCTCTCTGTCTCTCTCTTTTCTACAGTACCTCCGCACTATTACCGAAATTACTCACTCGCGCCAATGATAAAGACAATCAAAAGAAAGAGAGGAAACCACGGCACAACATCATTCTAAAATAAGAAGACGAAAAGAATAAGTATCTACATTCTAGCATTCTTAGCTCGTATCTCTCGTTGCTTAGGACAGAAAGAGAGAGTGCGAGAGAGAAGGAAAGAAGAAACCGGTCGCTTCATGACGTTGACAAGCGGCTGCGTAGGCGAACTTCCAGCCTCTCGCCATATGCACACACACACTAACACATACTGCACACACAGACATCGAGACTGAGGTGCCCGAGCAAACGGAGTAAATCGCGCTTTGACGGGCGTTTCGCAAATTGAAGCTTTCTATCTCTCTCTCTCTCTCTCTCTCTCTCTCGCTCTCATTCGCTGCCGCTGCTCCCTCTCGGCTCTCTATCTTATATACCAGGTCTCTCCTCGTCGCGGTTCTCTGAAAAGGGAGAGAAGGAAATATATAAAGGTCGCTATATACGGGTGCGCAAGGGAGGCTGCCGTAGTCACGAGAGTCGCGCGCGCCTCTCTTTGTTCGGCGCGTTTTCATTCATAAATATCTCAAAACGGCTTAATTTCGCGACGACGAGGCTGCCGCTGCCGCCGCCGCCGCTGCTGCTGCGGGAACGAAGGCAAATAAAGTCTTCGAGGCCCATGAAAAACGGAGACAGCTCTTATGTGTACGTGGCCTCTCTTTCTCTCTCTCTTGCTCTCCAAAGGAGCAGAAAGATATGGCACGGTGGAGAATGAGAGAGTGAGAGAGAGAGAGAGAGAACGATGATCCCAGAGAGCGAACAGGGGAGAAAGCTAACGGGAGTGAAATAAGGAGGGTAAAGATAGAAATGTAGTGGAGAATGTGCGAGTAAAGTGCGAAAAATTGGTGTTGGAACAAAAAGCTGGAGATTGAGCAGAGAGAACGAGAGAGAGAGAGAGAGAGAGAGAGAGAGAGAGAGGAGAGCATGTAGCCGCGAAAGATATGAAGTTATGTTACGCGCGCCGCGAAGAGGGGAAGTAATGTATTATTTAGTGGCAAAATGTACGCTGTAACGGCCACTTATGATGGCTTTATCGGCGCTACCGTGCCAGAATAATTCGAATGCTTGAAAGTGCGAGTGGTGGTGCGTGTGCGTTCATATTTATAAATGTGATGAATGCCAGCTATTGCGAGATGCCGAATAGACTATTATTAAAGTAGCAATAATTTTCATAGACAAGCGCGACGCTCCTTTGAAGCTTGCGCATACCAGTCCCAGTGATTTTCCCTATATTTTATCTACAAGTGCCAATTCTCAATATCAAACGATCAATTTTGCCTATTGTAGCTGAATGTGTGCGGCGCTTGTTTCCTTTTTTTTTTAGAATAAATTCTTTTGATGTCTATATGGGCCTCAATTTTCTGCTCGTAAAACACACAATGAACTCGTTAAATCGTACAAAAATCACTTAATTTCACCGCGAGGATGTAAGTATACGTATAAAAGAAGTCGCTTCGTGTTGTCCAATTAAATTATCATGAAAACAATGACTATTTTGATCTTTCCGGTGTAGGGGTACGCCGAGCTTACACATGTTTAGCATACGTGAAGTAAGCACAATCCGTGAATTAAGGCGTCCGATTCATTCAAATCCAAGGCATCTATCTAGTATCTTAATCATCGCCGTTAATCAAACATTGCAAACAATCGGTAAATTGTAAAGCAGCTTCGTTAAATGTATAACCCAGCGATCAATTAGTATTATACGCTGCCTAACTCAAAATGGTTCGACGATAAATTGCCCCGACAAATTTTCCCCGCGCTCTCCCGTAAGAGTCTCATAAAACGTAGTGGCAGTTCCTCAGAACCGCTCAATAATCTCCGATGCGTTATTATATTCGAATACCGCTCATTAGATACCCTAAATAAGAGCCTTAAAATCGATGTTTATTTGCAAAATTACTCTTAGCCCCGCGCGCCTCACGCGTATATATTAGTCGATGCACTTTCGAAGCTCCGATGCAGCAGCAACAGCAGCGCTCATAATAAACAAATCCCGAGCCAGAGCAGGAAATCGTAAAGCGTTCGGCGCCGCAAAAGAGTCCTTCGCTCTCCGAGCGCCGTATAATCAACGATAAATACGCTCTCGTGTGTAGCTTCTTCCTCTGCAGCTATATAGTCGTCGAGACTCTCTCGTTCTCTCTCTTTCTACTCGCACACTGCACCTATTTATAAACGAGAGAGAAAGAGAGATGTATAATCCTCTCTCTATAGAGTAACTCGAGAATCGCAAGCTCGTGTACAACAAACTGCACGCATATAATATACAGTCCGATCGTGCGCGTTTGTCTCTTGAGCAAACATTGACAGTTGCTCTGGTGGCCTTATCGCTTTCCCTCTCTCTCTCTATCTCTCGTTCTGCGGCGTGCGTTCTTTCGATAGAGCTCCAGAGAGAGAGAGAGAGAGAGAGAGAGCATGTGGGTGGAAGTCGCGCGGGAGATAAGTTGACTCGACCGCAATAAAACGTCAGTGTAAACGGGCCGAACGGCCTTAAATGGCCGTTAAAATCGCGTTATTGTTTTCGGCGGAGATGCGCGCACGCGCTGGAGTGGGGTATCCGAGGTTGCATGGCCACAGGGCCGAAATCGGATGGACGAGAGCAGCAGCAGCAACAGCGGCAGCGGCAGCGTGCGCGCGGTTGACATTTAATCGCCTTGGCAAGATTTACGAGTAGGACCTCACTGTATCTACCGCCGACGGCGGTCCTCGTATATGCCTCTCTCTCTCTCTCTCTCTCTCTCTCTGTGTCTGTGTATCACGGAACTCGCGAGAGGGAGAGAGAGAGAGAGAGAGATAGTCGATCGACTAAGCGAAAACGCGAGCTGTCCGGTCCACTTCCATTAACTGCCACTTGCACGCCCCGAGGATATTGCCCGGTGAGTGCGTACGCGCCGCCGTCGCCGTCGCCTCGTCGAGCGAATAAAATTCCTCTTTTGTCCTGTGCCGAGAGCAGAGCGAGCGATGAGCCTGGAGGAAGGGGACGATAAATTTTTTTCGCGCTTTTTCGGGATGCCTTTTCACGGAAGAGCCCCGCTGACTGAATGAGAGAGCCATGCCAGCGAGGATCGGCTTGGATTATTCGACTGATGGAAATTTCGAGATCGAGAAAGAGAGAGGCGGCGAAACATAGAAATGGCGGTGAGAACTGCGTAGTTCAAGGAAATCGAACGATTAATCAAGCTTATCGGTTATTATTGCGCGGAGAACGAGTCGTTTATCGTCTAGTGCGTGTCTGAAAATAGAATATTCGCTCTGGTGCACTGTTGTGGACTTGGATTGTAATTTCACATATATGCGGACGGGCCGTTGTTGCAATATAAACAGTTGTTCCGTGTAGCGAGACAAAATTCCATCGGCCATAGTTACTTCTTTTATGGCGACATTCATCGACGATCATCAGCTTTTGCTTTAACGCGGGTATTAGATAACACGAGCTGCTTTAGTGGGCAATAAAAATAATGCATTTGGAAAGTACAATGAATCCCCCGGCAGGCCAGTGTTAAAGGAGCTTGAAAATTATGCAAATGTATACTTGACCGAATAAAATTTAACAGTTACGGTTACGATAACACTTACTCAACGATTTAACGGATATGTGATGTACTGTTAACAACTTGCGGCCTGCAGTTTTAAAATAATTTTAGTACTCTCGGGACTTAAATCTCGGTGTTGCGATTCGATGCGAAACTTATTAAAATTATGACCGAATATTATGCTGTTATACTTCAAATACATTTCGAGAAAGTTTTTCGATTAAAAAAAATATATGTATATAAAAGTACAAACATAAAATATATATAATATATTTTCACGACGCGCATATTACGATCTATTCGTATTTGAAATTAGGTTTAAAAATTTGTACCGATTAATAAATAGTAACATACTTTTGAACGAACTTTCAGTCGATAGATCTATGAATTTTTAACAAATTATTCCTCTATCGAAAGCGATAGAAAATGCGAAAGTATCGCAATCGGCATGCCGCTATCTCGTTAAAATTGTGCACGTCCCGACAGCTTCTGACACGGAATATTACAGTAAAAATAGCTTCGCCTAAAAAAAATCTCGTAAAACTTTAAAAACCAGCGCAGCATCTCAAATTTATAAGCGACAATTGTAGAAAATTAAACGTGGCCACTATACAGACAGAGAGCCACAAACGCCCATATCCAAAGAGCTTATCGAGAGGAAAAAAAAGATTCGAGACAGGGGGGGAGGGGGGGGGGGAGCGGGGAGAGGAGGAAGAAGGATAGAACTCGCTCTCGTGCAGGCTGACTTTGGCATTAACAGTCTCGAGCTAGATTTATTGCCGTTCACAGAGAGCTCGAACGAGAGTGTACGCGTTGCCACGGCCAACTTTGCCGCGCGCGCGCAGGGCTTCGATGCGCTGAGGGAGAGAGAGAGAGAAAGAGAAAGAGCGAGAGAGAGAGAGAGAGGAGTTTCGGAGAGTTGAGTCTCGGCGAGTGTGACACGATGACGGCGACGCGTCGGCAGGGGAACTAGAGAGAGAAAGGGAAAGAGAGAGCGGGCCAAACTTCCCTAATATCGCGTGTGTGTCTGCAGTCCCCGCGTGTGTCCGCGAAGACCTAAGGATATTAAACTTAATATACGGCCGCAATTAGTAGCAGCCAGAGCAGAGCTTGGAGCAGCCGCGTATATATATATGTATATAACAACCCCTCGCGCGGCCTCCTCGGGTCAGAAAAGGCTTCTCGGGAGTTGTTGTAGCAGCACTAGTTCCGACTGCCCGACTCTATCCAGTCCTTCATTTTGTACGGATCGATCAAATATATTTTTCTATATCCGCGCGAGCACCCGTGGAGGCTGCGCATTTTACGATCGGATCAACGCATTAACAATGTTAATTTCATTTTGGAAGCTTGAGAAAAATAATTCTCGATTTATTTTTAAATATCTATATACAGATCGTGCAATTAAGGTGGACACTTAATATCCTCGCAGTGTGTATCGGGACAAAGGAAGCGGTTATCTTCCATCGGATTTTGGCCGCAAGAGCATTACTTCTGCGAGTCGTAAATTCGACATGCCGAAAGTTACAGTTATCCCGAATTTTTCTGCCAAAACTAAAAACAAAGTGTACACGCAATCCCCCTTATTGCGGATCCACCATTTTAAGCACTCGACTCCCCAATAAACACTCGACATCCGACGATCTCTTACCGCTTGGCCGATACATATCGCACTACAAACGCAAAGCGAGAGAGAAAGAGGGAGAGCGCTTGAAAACGTTGGCAACAGTAGCCGTCGCCACCGGGACTCCTCGTAAGAATAATATCAAAAAGTCCTTGTAGTCGTTGTAATTTAACGAGCGTCAGGCCGCGCGCATATACATTCCCCCTCTACCATCCATTGTATATCGAACAAACATCTCTTTATTTAAATTCCAAACAGTGGCGGGCGCGCGCGCATTGCCATAGCTCTCTCTCTCTCTCTCTCTCTCCTCATCCTCGTACTTATAATACACCATGGCATTTTATATCCATCGAAGAAGGAAGGAAGGAGACGGCTGAATAGATCGTATCTGCTGCGTGAGGGGCTGTTGCATAATTAATCTCCTAAAGAAAATTATTGCGACAGCACGCACTTTTAATAGGTCGAATAAGACGCTCGAGACTCCTTCGTGTTCTTCCTCCTGCTCTACACTCTCAGCTCCCGCGTCTATACTAATTCCTGAGGGACTTTTTTTTAATGGCTTTTCGTACGTATGTATATATATATATATATATGTATAGATTTCCAAGTGAATGCGAGAAAGAGAGCAGCGTATATAGGGATGAGAGGGGCAAGGCTATTTATGGGGACGCGCCACTCACGCGCGCTTCGCTCCACCTTTTGAGAGATTGTATGTGTCGCGCGCGCTACGCTCCCGAGAAATCCGTCGAAAAGAAGGGAAAGAATATATACGTGTGTGTGTGTAGAGGTTGGTTCGCGTGCACACGTGTGCGTTGTATAGGTGTGTGGGTTTACCCCTGCGCACAGACGCACAAAAGGGGGATGCAGCAGCAGCAACAGCAGCGGCATCGGCATCGCAGCCGAGCAAGATTTCGCCGGGTCCCTGCCGCGAAACACCGTCAGCAGGATGAAATGGTCTCCCCTCCGGTTGCCAAGGTAACCTGTGGTCCACCCTTCTCGTTTCTCCCCTTCTCGCGCGCGCACTGCACAGTCTCCTATACCCAAACACACACACACACACTCACACACACACACACACGGATCCATATACACATTCAGGACACGCGCACGCACGTTTTCTATATATAACGATGGCTCCGTGTAGGGGCTCACGCACACGTGGGGAAATCGACCGTCACGAGGGAGGGAATGTTGGAAAGTGTGTATACAGCTCTCTGTCTCTCTCTCTGTGTGTGTGTGTGTGCGTCGAAACGGCCATGTTGAATTCAATATCGGCATTCCCAGCATTCCGCGGGATTTTCTCCTCGATTTCGGACGTTGTGCACTTTAATGTGCGCTCGACTGCCTTTCATACACCTGCGCTTGTGTCTGTCTCTCTCTCTCTCTCTCTATCTCTGTGTGTGTGTGTGTGTGTGTGTGGCCTGCGTACCAGAGGACGCGATTTTGTCTCCCACACTCTCTCTCTCTCTCTCTCTCTCTCTCTCTCTCTCTCTTGCTCTTTTTTCCTCCCTTTTTTTTAGCGCTCACGGCTTTGTCTGTCGCGCGAATGCGAGCGGGGGTATTATGATGTTTGCATGTATAGGTGGCGGCGTTCTGTGCTTTTGGGGGAGGGGGCGGGCGATTATTTATTGCAGGCGTTATCTGCGTGCCGAGCCGAGAGCGGTGGTGGCGGCGGCGGTGGTGGCAGTCGACGAGGAGGGAAAAAGGCTTTATGGCTTTTCGATTTTTAAAATTACGCGAGAGAGATTTTTTCCCTCTTCCACTCTCTCACCCTCTCTCTCTCACTCTCTCTCACTCTTTCTTTTTGTTCGCTTTTCGCTTGCGCGCGTGGACGAGGAGAGATGGTGTGAGCGGCTGTCGCTGTATATATGCGCGCGCTCGCTGGGCAAAATCGGAATTGAACTTTGCTGATCTGGAAATTCAATTATGGTTCGTAAAGAGTTATTCTAGCGTAAAAATTATGTCATTTGGCGTTACTTTCATAAGTTTCCAGTGGAATTCCCGCAGTCTTATCTGAATTCACGCGTAACTGTTTATACGCGTGCTATAAAAATTTTATACAGACTACGGGCTACCTAACCGCTTACAGTTTTGCTCGAAGATTTTTTATTCATTTGTTGCTTTATTACATATTCATTTTAATATTCTCGGCTTGAGTAACATAAGCTAGATTTAAATAAATAAACCTTAAATGCGAATGGCTATTTTCGAATGTTTACGGACGCAAGATATACTTTTACAAATTGCTTGTGAAACTATAACGTCTACGGTTTTAACGTTATTCTTGTCATTATATTTCTACCAAGTAATAAGCGTCATAAACTTCTAAGGTTTGCTAAACTACTCGTCATTACTTTTTACAACGATTCATTTTTACCTGCTCCATTAAAAATGTGTTTTATTGCATTATTGTATCTTCTCTGCCATTAGACATATTTTAGCAGCATTTTAAATACCTAAATAATTCTTAATCATCAAACTCCACAATTATTACAAAAAAAAAAATGAGTTTTGCATTAAACATCGTTCTAAGTAATTGGCTTCTTGTTGGGTGAATTTTCTAATGCCAAGACGGTTATTTATTGTTAAAACGCGTAAAAGTTATGAATAACGATATCCGGTAGTAAAACCAAAAAAAAACTCTAAAAATGAACTGTCATTTGT
Organism: Megastigmus dorsalis; assembly: GCA_900490025.1. Classification (NCBI taxonomy): domain Eukaryota; kingdom Metazoa; phylum Arthropoda; class Insecta; order Hymenoptera; family Megastigmidae; genus Megastigmus; species Megastigmus dorsalis. The sequence continues at coordinate 29,558 of UELU01130506.1, forward strand.
GGATTATTTGTGTGATGTTAATTGCCGAGGAAATTTGTCGGGTCCAAAATGCCCGAGCAAATCGGTCGTGTATCGCCTATATCATTTGATGCGAAAATAGCCTCGGCGGTAAATAACGGCCCATGACTTTTTGACATTTATGAACGTGGAAGTCATCGTTTTGAGTGACTATGCGTAACGCGCACTGCTCGCTCGCAGGTAATACCCAATACCCGAGTGGAATCTTGCACTTTTTTTACCTGCGCGGGAGTATCCCACGGCTTGGCGTTTCGATAACTACTACTACCCAAACACCGTAAAAAAAAAAACGTCTCGGACTCTCGGTCGTACTCCTCCGTTTACGACTTTGACTTGTGTGTGTATCGGTTGCTTCTGCTGCTGATTCTTGGATGGGTGAAAGTCGCAGGACTTAAGCTCGCAGCGCAAGCAGGAATTCTCCGAGAGAGAGTTTTCTTTTTCTCGGGAAAGGGTTTTCACCCGCTGGATTTGTCACCGGACGTCCAAGACCGAAGGGGCAGATGACGGCTTTTCAAAAACTTTCTTTTTTCCTTTTTTGTTCGATCCTCCTTGCCTTTTTTCCGTGATGAGCCGCGCGACGCAACCCCTGCAATAAACTGACCATCCCAGATAGCGAGACTCCGTTTCTTTTGTTGGCAAGGAGAAAGTGGTGTGAAAAAGGGAGAAACTCAGCAGAGTGTCGAATGTCGATTTTGACGAAAGTCCCACCGTGACATCGGTCGATCTTCGAGCTAGAACCTCACTATTCTTACGGCTTTCGTACAGGCAGCAGCTTGAATTTCCACATCCCGTGCTGTTATTTCTTTTTGTCTTCAATCGATTATTTTTCCAGTGTACATCTACTCAGGGTGTCAATTAAGGGTAATATAGTATTTTTAAGTTTGCGTAATACACTAGGTTTCATTGGAATGCTATTAAATGTTCCATATAGATAAATACAATGTGACTTTGAGACTCTTTTAATGTAGTATTCTAACCTTAACAAGCCTTTTACATGATTTTCGATCTAGTGATATTTGATGTAATATAAATGACAAATAAACCAAAGACTCGCTCTCGACAAACACTATTATACACGAATACAAAGAGCGAAAGGATAAAGTCCGATGATCGAACTAACGAGTCACTCTCTCCGTCTACTTTCAGGTCCGAACGGCTGTCCACGGCGCAGGGGTCGCCAGACCTACACGCGCTTCCAGACCCTCGAGCTCGAGAAGGAGTTCCACTTCAATCACTACCTGACGCGACGGCGACGAATAGAGATCGCCCACGCGCTCTGCCTGACCGAGCGACAGATCAAGATCTGGTTCCAGAATCGGCGGATGAAGCTCAAGAAGGAGCTGCGCGCCGTCAAGGAGATCAACGAGCAGGCGAGGCGCGAGCGCGAGGAGCAGGACATGATGAAGAAGCAGCAGGCCGAGAAGCAGGCGAAGATGCAGCAGGAGCAGCAGAACGCCCTCCAGCAGCAACACGCCCAGCAGCAGCAGCAGCAGCAGCACCACAGTGTCGCGGGCCTCGACAAGGCCCAGAGCGACCTGCTCAAGGCGGTGAGCAAGGTGCCGACATAGGAGAGCCTCCTGGGCCGCCTTTATCTGTCCTAGGTGTCGTGGACGGACCGCGAGTCGGTGGAGGCAGTCGCTATGGCTCGCCACGTCATGTCCCAGGCCCATCATCAGGTCCATCCGGACACCGCTCGACTACGTACTTACCTAGAGGCCGCTCATGCTAAGCTAAACATAACGAATAACGCCTGCACCAGGACGCAGCAGCCGATCCAGCCGTTGGCGCAGCCGCAGCTGCCGGCGCTGCTGGCGCAAGCCCCGTCCTCCTCCTCGTCCTCGTCATCCTGCTCGACGACCTCACAGCCACCGCTACCGCACACCTACACACAGACTGATGATCCTTAGGATGTTATTTTGTAAAATGGAAGCGTCGAACGTGCCATCCCCTAACCCGAACCCCGAAAGACCCCCCCCCCCCTTCCCCGACCACGACGAGTCTCCTTTCGCTACGAGATCACGGTATACAGACTGATTGGAACTGTTGGATCGAATCGAGATCCGAACGGCTGGTGTTGACTTCTTTTTAACGCCAAGGTGTGCGTGCAGTTCTACTGTGGTGTGCGCGTCAGTGTGTCTATACAGGCGAGTATAGTCTTGTGTGCGCTCCGAGAGCGAGAGAGAGATACAGACACAGAGGGTGGAGCAGCTCAACGAAGGAGGATGCCAATGTGTGGGATCGTAATAAGCGTTATTAAAACAATATACAAAAAAAAAAAGTAAATAAAAATAAAAAATGGGCGTTCGCTCGCGTGTTTTGGCGAGCGTCTGAAGAGAGAAGACTGCATGTTTTAAAATCGGTTATCGCTGTAGAAAGACAACCGACCCCGTGCCGCGACCACGAGACAATGACATTGCTCGTGAAATGATGAACTACTATAGTGCCACGCGCGATATGAATATAGACTTTTGACGTGGGGGGGAGATATGGACACTTGACGAGTGCAGCTCGAGGTCTCGCGGCGGCGACGGCGGTCGCTACGTACACTAGTGATAATCGATAACCGAAAACGTACTGATCCAATCCGGTGAATGAAACAAAAAGTATAAAGATGAGAAAATAAATTGAGGAAATGAAAAGACTTATCATTAATTGCTAATCGTACCACGAAAGACGTATACATTGGTTCGCTCTGTTTCCCTCCGAATCAGCCATGTTGATTTTGTGTAATGTTAAAGGATGAAAAAAAAAATACTAGAGTCTTTATTGTGTTCAAGTTACGTAATTAGCGTTTAGAGCCTTTATTTAGAAAAGATTAAAAATAAAAACGAAAAGATGTCGTCGGAGCGCTTGTTGCTTATCGCATGTTGTATCACTATGAGAACACCTCACCGAGGTATCTCTTCTGTGTAGACGCGCAGGCGGCATTTTAGGGAAAAGGGAAAGTTAATTTTGTTGATCCGTCTGTTTTGCATCGATTTTTTAACGAAATCAGCGCTCGAGCGAATATCTCTATTGTATGAAAAAGAAAAAAGTATCCGTTGTGTTTTTTTTTGTTTTGTTACGTCGGTTGAGAGATAAAAGAAGAAGAAAAAATTCGCCTGTTTATATCGATTACCGCTTTTTCTCATTACGTTCTTTGTTCAGATAGTCTTTCTTTATGTAATCTCCAGTCCGTACTTACAGTGCAACGAAGCGTATAATAATCCTCGTTCGATCGAGAAAGATCGAGCTTCCTCCATCGTAGACCAAACAGAAAAGAAAAAAAAAAAGAAAAAGAAGCGAAGTGCACGCGATCGAGACGATGAGGAAGGAGAGGGGAGGAAAAAAACGCAGGATGTGGAAACGGCGAAACTACTACCGGACGAGTATCTCACTCATAGTACATTAAATACGTAATTTGGTGTCAGGGTAGACCTTCAGTAGATCTAAAGCCTGTTGTTGGTATTACTTAATTAGTTTACTCGTAAAAAAAGATAAAGCTGAAGAAAGAAGATGCGACGGTATTTAAAACAAAAAAAACTAAGAAAACGTTTAAGGAAAACTACGGGGCATGTAGAATTATTACAGACGAGGATTTTAAAAAAATTAATGAAAAAAAAATTATTGTCCATTATAACCGAAAATACGTAAATCATAGACATATTAAACCGTAATGAATAGCGTTTAAATAGAGGAAGATTGGCGCGATTGAGCTGCGAGAGATTAGCGAAATTTATTCACCGTTTCGAGAACGAGAACAAAAAGTTATTCTCATTTAAAATATAATTATATCACTTATTTTCATTACACGAACTTTTGGATATATCAAGACAATAAAAAGGAGAACAAAAGAAAAGAATCTATGTGAAGAGAAAAAAAGGTAATCAAAATAATTTCCCCGCAGCTCAATTCGAATGTCTTCTGGAATTTCTGAAAAAATAAAATTATGGAAAAAAGTAACGTGAACGTACTAAAAGAAACTATTCCCGTGAAATATAAAGCTAGTAATGAAAAAGAAAATTCTCATACGTATAAAAATGTACGTAACAAAGTAGGAAAAGACAGAAAGTTTTCACTGCTAGGCGGCAGAAGTGCAAAAAATGAAGCAAAAACGTATAAAGGGCGCGGCACGACGCGAGGCAGCTCCGCCATGAACGTCCGGTGTAACGCATATAATCTATAAAATAGAATAAAATAAACTAAACTTAATGAAAAAAAAAATAATAATAATAATTAATAATTAATGATAAAGAAAAATCGAACGGTAAAAGTGCATAACCAGCCCCGCCGTTAATTTACATAATGAAATATTATTATAAATAATCGACCGTACGTAATTAAGAAGCGAGTCCACGCAAAGAGAGACAGAGAGAGAAGTGAAAAGGACAAAAAAATAACTATATATACTCACGTATAATCCCACATAGCGAGCGTACATATACCGTGTAACCGTAATATTGTGTAGCGTAATAATGAGGGACTAAAAGAAACGAGTGGATTTATGCGAAGAAGTGATGAAGGATATATACGGCGTGCGAGTATTGAAGTACTATGATGAAAAAGAAAGCAGGGCAGCTGCTTGACGCTTTAAAGTGATCGGCCCGATGCGAGATAAAACAATGGCAGAGGTATACACTGACAAAGTTGGAGAGAGAGAGAGAGAGAGAAAAAGAGAGTGAGAAAGAGAGCAAGAGAGATAGATAGATAGATAGAACGAGGGATTATTTCTCATAATCTATAAATACGACGTAGAGAGTGCGTGAGGCGCGATTTTAAGTAGATATAAAAAACAAACCGTTTCCGTTCTGCGCGAATTGTTCGTATAACGTATATCGTATTTAAATCGTATGTTTCCTGTGTGTAGGCATTGGAAGATTCTTAGATCTCTCGCGAACAAAAAAGAAAAAAAAGGATAAGAGGCGGTAAGAAGGATGATAGAAGCGTCAAAAAAAAGTGTGATCACACATTTAACCCACCCTGGCATAAGTATACGGCATATATTGGATCGTACGGAGTTTAAATTTAAAAAAAAAGGGCAAGGAAAAAAAGGAATTTGCGAAGAATTCGTTTTAACGAGGTTTGACAGAATAATGAGAGATAATGAATAAAGTCAAGTTTTTACAAGTGACTTTAAAAAAAACGCAAGAGTGGTGTAACTATTTGTAGAAAGCTTTATATATATACACACACACATGAATATGTACCCCCGTATTAATACACGACTTATTGTATTTGCTAGTTAAGTTTGATGTTATGTCGTTAATTAGTGATACCATACGTACAATTATTCTGACATAACAAAAGCAGCAGTGCGTGGCGGCGCCAATTTAACGTCCGACAATTATAGATACGTAAAAATAAACGATGACAGGAATAATGAGAGAAAACAAAAAAGAAGAAGGAAAAAAAAAACAAAATTTCGGAATAGCTGTTAGCTATAAAGTGATTTGTACAGATGCTAATGGCGGATATTTTGCCGGACATAATATGCAAAACAATTCACGTATAGTTCCCCTACGAGGAAGCCGAAAATACGAAAGTCAGCGGATGTGTGTATTATATGTACTTTTTTCTTAAGTTTCTCTTAGACACTTATAGACAAGAAAATTTTGAGCAGCTGTTTCGAAAGTAATTTTTCACGCAATGCAGTAAATATAATAATATAATAATGTTCTTAGGTATTATAGTAAATTCCTTGGAAAACGCATGAATGTTTCTCATTCATTTTGAAAATTGATAAAAATAAAGATGGTAATATCATCAACGTAGATTCAGTAAGAAAAGCTCTCAAAATTTTTGCTTCTTTTAATCTAGAAAACCTCTTGTGTTGTAGAGTGAAATTTGAACGAATGCAAAGCAAATGAAAGACAAACGTAGGCGCCGTCCACTTTAAAAAAAAGCTTCCTCTCGGCCTATCTGTATTCATCGTTTTAGGCAATATAATAGTTATAATTATTACGGCAAAACGAACTTTAATCATATCATAACCTAATATTCGAATCTTCTTTCCCAGTGTTTTCCGAGCCTTTGATTCTTGATCCTTGTCCCGCGAGCTTAATTCCTTTCGTTATCACATGTCCTCCTACTTGTAAAACATAATATTTTTAATATCCAATCGGTTTGCTTTTAAAGATTTCGTCAATTAAGAATATCAAGTAATATACAAAGATATTTTTTATCCCAGCCGTTTTTCAAAAAAAAAGAAAAGAAAACTTCTCTTCTTCTTAACTCTTCTATACTCTCTCATGAACTCGTCAATATTACAACTCGCATGTACAATACAACTGTGTGGATATTTTCCCGATCGACCATTGTGAATTTCTCTAAGTAGTACAACAATTGCCGGACTTGCCAAAATTCGCGACCAACCGCGTCGCGTAGACTTCTCTTAAAACGAATTATTATACGTAGCTAAAAGTTACAGAAAAGTGGGGAGAATCGGCGTAGAACGAAACCAGTGGGGATCGCGATGGAGAAAATTCTGCAGAAAGAGTGAATCAGTGAACACTTTTTCCCGAAGATTCTCCATCGCCATCTGTGAACGTAAATCCGAGGCAGAAACATCCCCCGCAATTAAGGCGAGAATTATACGCAACAAAAGCCGTACTGTAATGGTAAAATGCGAACTTTAATTGTGAAGCCGTAGAATTAACAAATTAAACGTATGAATTAAAAAAAAAAGTAATTATTAAAAGATAAAAAAAAGAAGCAGACGACATTGTATAACCGAAATCCGTCTCACGGGAAGCGCATGGATCAAGTTGAAAAAATTGTTTGTTATATTTTCTTTATACTTATAGATGTCATTGTTTATTTATGAACTGTTTATTTTACTTTGTATTTTGTCCTATAATTGTTTTTTGTTAATGTGAAAAGTAAAATATTGATAAAGTGCGAGCAAGAGCAAAAGTTGCGATTGAATTTTTATAAATAAAGAATAAAAAGAAAACGTAGCATAATTGCGTCTATGGCGCTTGCAGCTTTTAACCAAGTTTCAAGCATTAGTAACTTAGAATTATTAAAAGGAAGAAAAAAAAAACAGAGTTAAAAGTGTCGTGTCAATGAGTGCTGCGAGCATAAGATACATTGTCGGTTTGTGAATGTTCTATTTTTTTTTCTTTTTCTTTTTCTGTTCATCGTCGCACGTGCGTACAAATGTCCAATATGTAGCAAAACAAAATAGCCAACGCACAAAAAGCCGTACAAAACTCGATAGTATTTTGCGCGTTGTTGTGATTCTTTTTTTATTAGCGTCGCTTTTTTTTATTTAATATTTATAGAGCGAAAAAATCCTCTTACCGTCCACCTGCAAAAGCAAGCGTGGTACGCAATGTAAGAGGTGTAAAAATTTCCGAACCGGTGTTTATAACGCGAAAGGCAGCTGAATCAACATTTTTTGTACGTTATTTTTGTACTCCTTTAATGCTTTTGTGCCAGCGACTGTTTTACTTTGCTTCGCTTCGATTTTGTTTAGTAATAATTTTAATGACTATTAAGTTTCACAGCGTTACGTTTAGAGAGAGAGAGAGGGGGGGGGATGAAAAAATGTTTTAGTTTCACGAGCAATTTCTGTTAAGCGACGATCGCTTCGTTTTCGGTAGCTCAACGAATCATGTTTTCTGGTATAGAGACATACTTTTGCTCGAAAACAAAACGAGATGTAACGTAGTCTTAAACAAGTTGAAAAAAAAAAGAAAATCCAGTAATAAGAATAAAAAGTTTTTCTGTGTCCTCTCAGCAATTGTTCTCGATGCACTCGTATGATATTATACCTTATAAGCGAATGAGACTTTTCTTTTATCATGTACCGTCTCACGAGTAACGAAAAATAATAGTATGCGTTTTTTCTGTCAGAACCATATATATATATTTAATGTTTAAACAAGAGTACATCGTGCGGTTTGTTTTCCTTGAGGTTTTTTCTGGTAATAAAAGTGGCGTTTTTAAATATAGTAGGAACAATTTTTGGATTCTCCATCGATTCGACACGCTACAAAATGGCGCGGTAGGCTGATCAAAAAAAAAAAATAACACTACTTGCTCTATACAGGAGCGGACGGATCGTGAAGATTTTTTCAAACTCGTAACTCTCGATGTAAATATTAATATTACGTATTCTTTAAAGGAAGATGTTGATGAGGAAGAAAGAAAGAAAACAAAAAGATGTAATGTCCCCGATGAGCCGTCGCACACGTCTCTGTTTTGTTCGTGCGAGCGAGCGAAAGGAAAGAATGGCCGTGTGAGAATGGGAATGAGAGTGAAGACGAGTGAACGGAAGTGCGCTGGTAACAGGCGCGCAAGGGAGACAGCAAGAGAAAAAGAGTGAGAGAGCGAACGAGAGAGAGAGAGAGAGAACGAGCGAGTGCGTGAGAGAAAACTAGCCACACAGCCACCCACACATTGATACCTAATTAATGTTTAACACTATAAAGAATAAAACAAAAAAAAAACAAGTACTAAGAGAGCATAGCTGTCCTACAATACCTTACCGCGTTTAAGATAAAAATAAAGGTAACGAAAAGTCTCATGTTTACTTGACTATTGAAATTAAGTATTACAACACGGCGATGAAAACACAATGTACGAGGCGTACAAGCAGGAAATAAAAGAGTTACGGCGAAGAGTAATCCAGTGACAATGAATGTAAATGTATCCATTTTTCGAAACTTGATGTAGAATTATACTCATAAGCTATATCTATATGATACACGAAACGAAATAAAAGCGTACAGTAAATTACTTTTGTTTGCTTACTTTTTCTCCTTCTTTTTTTTTGTCACAATTGTACCCATTTACTTTAGTTTTATTACCGAGTAAGGGAAGCAGTAATTATACTGGAACTTATCCCACGCTTCGGCGCACTTTGATGTCTGAACTTATATATATACATATAGATTTATCCATGATAATGATAAACAAAGAAAGCGATTAAATGCAGACTGGAGAAATAAAAAAGTATTTAACAATATTCTCAGTTATTGATTTACTTTTCACTAAAGTAGTTTGTAGTTTCTACATTATCATGAATTATTATAATTATTCTCTCAATATTTTTCGTACTATACACGAAAGGAGACTATTCTGTTTATGGGTGATATTTTTCATTAATAAAGTTAATGCTCTAAATGATTATATTTTACTTCTAAACGTACTTTTAAGTTGTACACAAGTCTTAAACGTTATGTTATTATTCTTTGTTTCATTATTATCAACAAAATACACGGTAACTTGGTGAAAATCTATGGACTCAAAATGAAATAAATACATCAATTATCAGGAATCACAGTATACATTTCTTAATCGGCAACGAGAAGACAAAAGCTTTCTCCTTATGCGGACACTTGCGGAACTGTACTTTCGTACGGTAGCAAAGACGGCTTTCATCCCGCAGACAAATTTTCCTTTATTTCACAAACCGTAAAAGAAGCGAGCTACGTTTTAAAGACAATCCACCTATAGAAATGAAAGAAACATAGATCAACGGTGGCAGCGTCAGTGGCAGCAGCCAGCAGCAGCCAATATAAGCTGCCTCCAATTTTATGCCTCTCGCGGAGTAAAGAAATGAAACGAAAACATTTCGCGGTATATACGTTCGCCCGCGTGTGCTGCAGCACCTCTCCTGTGCACTCGATGTATTTCAGGGGGGAACACAAGGAACGCGTCGCTGGGGGAGGGGGAGGGCTTATGGGTCCCATAATCCCCTGTAGGCTACTTACGTCTCGCGCAGCAAAAAGAATCGACAGTTTGCGTCCGCGGAGCATTTTGTCGACATATTTTCAGCTTTTATTACCGGCCGCCGGCCGCATTTTGCACGTAATTTCCAAGTACCCGTTTACCTTTCTTCGCGAGACTTATGTACTATTCGACAAACATCACTTAATTTTATATCCAATAATTTTGCATAAAAATTAAGAGAGAAAACACAGACAGAATGAGCGAGAAAAATCGTAATCATATTTCGTATAGGGTTTACCGTTTGGCAAAAAAAAAATCTCGTAAACTTTTTTTGTCAGCCTTGCCCTCGTATGAAATTCGTGTTACTGTTATAGATGAATTAGCATCTGCTCTATTCACATATTCTTTATAAATGACATTTTGTCTATACCTATCAACATCGGCTGTACAATAATAAACTCCGCCTATTTTACGTTATACAAGTCGGTTTATCGCTACTATAATTTACGCGACCGATCGCAACGCACTCATTTCGCTTTTCCCAAAAGAGCTCGCAGCAACGAAAACAGCAATAAGAAAAGCCTGCACGGCACCATTGACAATCAAAGCAGTCAGTTCCCCATTCACCAATGATCAGAGCCATCATATGTCCCAGGTGCGTGACGGAAACGCACTAAATTTCCCAGTCGAGCTCATGCCAGTCGATTTATGTCCGTCCGACTACCAAAGCAGCAAGGAAAAAGCGTAAGCGCTGCAGCATCCACACACGCGCCTGGCAGTGCACGCATTCTGTTTGAATGCGAGTTTTTATTGCCTGCGTGCAGTGCAGTACAGCAGTAGGCAGCAGCGGCGGCGGCGGTGCAGGAGCAACAGTTGCGCCGCCTCTCTTCCGCGCAGCATATCCTGGCAGAAATGATGCATCGTCGTGGAATGGTGCCCTTCATCGTTGGCGATTGGAAACAGATGGAGGTGCAGCCGAGACGGAGAGCCAAGAGACAGAGAGAGAGAGAGAGAGAGAGAGCGGACGAGCTTCACAAAGAGAGAGAGAGAGAGAGGTACTCTCCGTATACGCTAACGGCGCTGAATGGTCCCGCGGAACGAGCTGAGAGGACGTTAAGAGGGCGCATAAGCGCATTCGCGAGCACTCGCGCGCTCTCCTCTCTCTCTCTCTCTCTCTCGCTCACTGAAATTACAGTGTTAAGCGCGCATTGCGTATAACTGTGCAGGTACATATATATATATACAGGCTCGCACTCATACCTATATACCCTCCCTCTCGCGGAATTTACGACTTCGAGAGTCAGCGATGAAAGTCTCGTAAAGGCCTTGGAGCTCGCGCTCGCGGTGCGCGCTGCGTTTTTCCTCTCTCTTCGTCCGCTCGCTCAGCTGCGGCGCGGCGGGTCCGCTATTTTTTTTTCTTTTCTTTTCTTTTTTTTTTCGTTTTCGCGACCGACCGACCGACCGCTGCTGCTGCTGCTGCTGCTGCTGCTGGCTGTACACTTGGTACATAGGAGAGCTGCACACTGCACGTAATAACGGACGCTGAACGACGTGTCGAAAGTAAACCACCCATAAAGGCTCTCTCGTGGTATGCAAATGAAACTACGCGAGAGAGTCAGAGCCGAGAAAGAGGATGTATATAATAGGAATGAAAAAAGAACGGCCTGGCGGGGATCAATAGAAAAGGTTCCCGATGAGGTGGGGGTCGCGCGCGCGTTTTTGTCGGTATATACGGAGTTATGGATGCTGCGGGAGATTCTCGGTACCGGTGTTTCCTTCGTGTTTCGAGACTATGCACCGTTAATTCTAGGGAATGGTCGAATATCTGTCGCCGAGAGACCGAAGGATAGTGGATTTGGTTGTTGGAAAATTGTTTCGTTACGGTAGGCGAGTTGTGTACACTTAATTTTCGCGGAATAATCGTTAGTTTGGCGCGTTTTGACGAAAATCAATTACGAGCGTTAAAATGTATTGCCATGCACGAGTATTGATCTTTACTATTGTAAGTGATATGCACAGACCGCGCAATTTTTGCAGCTAATATTTCGCTATTGTTTTTCATTTCTTAATTGTGCAAAATTGAATTTAAAAAACTGCAGACTTATTCGAGTAAATAACGGTTCAACAATATTGGCAACTATATATTTTAAGTAGATTAATTAATTGCAGTCCAAATATTGAATGTAATTTTTAGTAAAATCTAGTATTCAAAACAAAATGATAGTATAAAAATGGCAAGAAAAATAGCACCAAATTAATCAACTACCAAATTGCTCAAACTACCAAAAGATATCTTCGCAACAGAATTTCCCAAAGAAAATTGAAAACGTGCAATTCTTATCTTGGTATCGAGAAAAACCTAGCACTCGAGAAGCCATAGACATCAAAGTGATCGGCCCCTTTCATATATACGAGGGCCCACAAAAATGGTGATCACAAAACAACGCGTATACACACAGACGCAGGAGAAAGAAAAGATACGTGCGTATATATCCAACAGACACACATTCGGTACAAGACGAACAGCCGTTTATGTATAAGGGAGGATCTAAAGAAAAGGGATATATAGAGACATGTATATATACTCGACAATACGATGGTTTAGCGGTGGGGCTCTCGGACCGATTGGGCGGACGATGGCAATAACGTAAACAGAACATAAACGGCTCGTATCGTTGACGACAACAGTCTGTCGTATAACGTGTCGAGTATCGATACATTGTATGTATGTGTGGGCGCGCGCGCGCGGATATATACAGGATGGGCTCCATCATATTCGCGGTCGTCGCGATCTGCCACTGCACGCGGCTATACGCACCACCGGCTACACCTCCTATCTCTCTCTCTCTCTCTCTCTGTCTCTCTTCGCCAACGATTCCGCGGATACGCAAAAGTTGAGCTGAGCCGCCAACCAAAGGACCGTTATATACGTCGGGGTTGGGTGAACGATAAAATTCCAATACGGCCATTACAAAAAGCGCTACAAGAGAGAGAGAGAGAGAGAGAGGCTTTTTTATATGGCCGTCGCAGGGGGTGGTATGTGCGTATTTTCGGCGCGAGCTTTTTCGACGATTCATATGCGAGTGCAGATTGCGTATGTGCATGTGTTTGTGTGTCTGTATGGCTGCGATGAGAAGTTTATCGTGTTTTAATCACGTTCAAAACTTTATTGGCAACGCTTTGATTTAAACACCGCTTTCATATACATGTACAAGCGTGCGATACTTCTCATCTCGGTACAGTAAAAATGTATATACCATCACGATTCAATTAAAAATTTTTGTATTCCATTATATAAAGGAGGAGTTAGATAAAATCCTTCTATTTTGGCTAATCATCACTTTGCTTGGGCAAACTCGGTAAAATGTCGAATGTAATAACATGTAATTATACCATTTTATCGTTGTCTTTAGTGCACCTGTGAAAATCTAAAAATATACATATATATTCATAAGCACAAAAAAAGGTATTACTTAAATGCACACAGAGCACTATGAACGTAACTGTGAGCATGCGCAGTTTTAAAAATTCCAAAGTAAAGTACAACGTTGAAAATAGGCAGTTACTCGAGAAAAACAGGAGCACATACAATTTTATCTGTGCACTCGAACTCGATTCGAGACAAAACGTTTTATAAAATAATCGATAATGAAATACTGCACAGACAATGTGCGCATTTATACTGAATTTTGCTTGTTACGTCTGCCAAAAAATATCTCATCTCAATATAAATAATCTTTCTGCTATAGTTATTTCCACAATCTCATGAATTGCGTATCACTGGTCAATACGCAGCGCAAGCCCTCGCAGCGATACCGCGAAAAAGAAATTTTCACAAAGTACCCGATGGCCTGCAAGTAGAGCCTGCACAAGGAATCGTCACAATACATAGACAATAACCCTCGCCGTCTTCCAAGTAGCCCTACACGCGTAATGATAGCTATAACAACAAAAAAAAAAAAAAAAAAAAAAACAGGATATGGAGAGAAACGAATCCTTTTCTCTCGGACTACACTTATCTATATCTACCGCATCCATAGCCCAGCTGCCTGTCAAGCTGGACTGATAAAGCGTCGCCCGTAGTTACGCTGCCCCGCCGCCGTAATTTAACGCTTACGCTTTTCACCAATATCTCGCGCTCTCGCGAGCCCGTGTTTACACACACACATTTCTTGGGGGAGAGGGGGCGATGAGTCGAGGCGCTATATTACACACACGGTCTGCATGTACTACAATCACGGAAGAGCCGCGTGTGGTTGTTGTCGAAAGTGCTGCACTAAACGTACATACATACACATTCACACGCATACACGCACACGTGTGCGGAGCTTTCATAGCCATTCGGCTTGAGCGCAGTGGCCAATAAGCGTAAAAGCATGGAAACGAGCTGGCGGTTTATCTAGTTAGCATCGACGCCGCGTGGCCGCGCTCCTCCCGGAATACGAGAGAGAGAGAGAGAGAGAGAGAAGCCCTCACCCGCGGACGCTTATCAATGTTTATCAGCACTAGGACGATAATTTAGCGCTGTCTCTGTGCGTGTATGTATGCGTACACCTTTGATTGCGCAAACAAGCGCGAATAAGTCATGGATAATCGGCGCGCAAATCACGCGCATCGACGCTTACTCTGCTCTCACTCTCTGAATTAGTGTGGAAGACCTCCGCGGTGTGTGCGAACTTACTTTTCTACATGTATGTACACGCGCGCGCGCGGCTCGGGTCATGCGCGATATTGCATTAGGATAATTGGACTTTGCTGCGCACATTGAAAATCTCGGTGATGTTTTATGGTCGCGCTTTTGTTGTTTCGCTCGATAAATGTATGCCATGCTCCAGTTTTGGATTTTACACAAACCGCGCGACGGAATTATTTTTCATGTATAATTCTGAATAAAAATGAGCTTTGAGGTTTGCCAGCTGATAAGTATATGAAATAGAGTACACAGATAAAGATATACCCACTGTTGAACTTTATGGATTATAAAACAAGTCGTTTCTTATTAACGAGAAATTGTAAAAGTGTTTAAGTACGTGACAATAGCAAAAGTATAGCGATAACGATCATATCATCTATTGTGACTTATGAATTATTCATTCGTGGCTGCGATAATTCACATGCCTGGTAATTGTGCAAAGGAAAAATATTGCCGATTCTTAATAATGAACTATTGCTAACGCCATTCATTAAATTCCAGCTCCTGGAAAACGCTCGTGTGCAACCAAAGCGCATATACCTACTTAATTATTTATTTAAAAAAAAAAAAATAATCGTTTCAATTCCATTATTGGCGTAATTTATCGTTGCGAATAAACATTTCCTTCTCTCGCGGCGGTAATAATTTAAATGCCCGCTTCGCCAGTACACCCCATTACTTCATTATACGACACACAATACGCTGGTGCCGCCGCCGTCACGAAAAAAGGTAACAGCTTCTCGGACGCGATTTCGGATGGATAAGAATTCCGAACGTCACACGTGTACCACCGAGTGCTTCGTCTCGTCAACTACTATTTTTATAAAGACATTAAATCACGAAAAATTATTCGCAATATTTCGAGTGTGCGTGTACACGCGGTGCGAGAGTACTCGTTTTTCTGGTCTCCGCCGCGCGCGCGCGCTCGTAATCAAATGCAATATGTTAATAAGTCGCGGACGAGGCAGCGGTAGCCGCGATAAATTAACCGTTCCCCATTATTATAAATCACGCGCGGATTAAGGCGACCGACTCTCATTCTCTTGCACTGGGACGCGAACGCGTATGTGTGTATATGGGACTAGACTGGCCGTATTAAAGAAAAATCTCTCTCCCTCACTCTTTTGCCGAGGAGTGAGAGAGAGAGAGAAACTCGTCCTCGGTGTCCGACACTACGGTATTACATCCCTTTGTTCCCGTACGAACGCGTGCGGTGAAGATTTCGCTCGGGAACTGGTGCGGTTGAGAATAAACCGAGATACGCTCTAGGTTATCTTCGTGCAGAAAAGGTATCGAAAAATATGTTACTGGGTGAATATAAACGAAAAATGTTACGTGTATGTTTTGCTATGTTAATGTGTGCGTATAAATTAGTGACTTTTATGAAATATCAGTACAATGCGAGATGGTTAAATAAATCACAGCAGACAAACAAAATGTTAATTTAATATTCATTCATAATTGCAAGTTCGTTATACAAAAGAACTGCAATTTTCTGTTTTTTAAAGAATGAAATTTCGATTAATAAATATTTAGTACTGTATTTGTATTCTCTGCGAATAACGTCTTAATTTAAACTGGTTTTAAAATTTCCGTCCAGCTGAAATAAATTAACTCGACCGACACTGCCTAAAATTAATTGTGCAGATTCTGCAAATTCGCGATTAGTCGCACGCTTATATTAGCAAAATACCAAAAAGTTTCACTAATCAATCGATTAATTTTTGTCTAATTAGTTAAATATAAATGTTTCTTGGCCAAATCTGTATACTGTAATATGAAAAGTTCACGTTAATTTCATGCGTTATATCAGTTAAATTATTCAAAACTAATTGCAGCAATATTATAACGATTCAAGTTATTTGGTGTATATAGCCTGTATGTGCTCGAGATAGGAGGGGGGAGGGGACACGCGTATAAAATATCGATGTGTGGGATTATGGATGACGGCACTGTGCACAGACGCAGACGCGTATATACACGGGACGCGAAGTATCTCTTTCTTTGAGAAGGAGCTCGGGCTCGCGCGGCCCGGAGATATATATCTCCTCTCTCGGGCTTCGCCTTCCTCGTCCTTCTTTTCTCCTCCTCCTCCTCCTCCTCCTCCATCTTCTCCTTCAGCTGCTGCGCGAAGCTTTACTTATTGGTTTCGCCGTGGCGTAGAGCAAAAAGGCGGACGGAGGCTGGGCGCGCTCTCCTGCACGCGGGGAGAGAGAGAGAGAGAAAAAAGATAAATGCCCCGGGAAAGGGGCGCCCGAGTAGCAGCAGCAGCAGGAGAGCCGCTCCCCGGGGCCTTGACCGGAAAATACACAACTGCCGAGACGAAAGAGAGCTGCTGCTGGGTTAGGAACACGAGGAGAAGCTCTCTCCGAGAGAGCGTCGTCTTCGATCTTGCATCTAGCGCGATTTTTGATGCTCCGTGTCGGGTCGACGCGCACAAAGGGAGAACATACGATCTGTACACACACACACACACACACACACACACACACACACTCGAGCGCGCAAGGATGCAGAGCTAAGAGAGAGAGAGAGAGAGAGCTCGATACATGGGACATGTATACACGCGTGAATGTTTGCCTTTGTCGTGCAGCGTAAAGAATCGTTCGGTCATTCTCTTGGCGAGAGATAAAGGTTAGCTATTGCCGGCAATGTCGGTGTGTGTGCCGTGTAACGAATTCTTCTCCGTTCTTTTATCATTTTCTTTTTTTTTTTTTTTTTTTTTCGGCGGAAAGGATGTAATTTAATGAGGTAGAGATATATCGCGTGAAAGAGGGGTATATATATACACAATTCTCTCGAGCTTGCATAAATAGTCGCTTGATTTGAACGCGGCTCTGAATGCGAATGCGTATAGTTGTATTTATTATGGCGTGCCAGTCTTATCCAGTTTCATCAATTAGAATTAAAAATGTTTCAGATTTATTTTTTGTCTTCGTTGGGTTGCTTTTTTGCATTACCGAGAATTGTCAGTATTACTACTCGTTTATATTATAGGAACATTTTTAGTATATAAAACTTTATAGAAAATTTAACATTACGCGAGATAAGGGCTAATTAAACAGATTAAAACAAAATTTTGTGAAGGATAGCGATGATGATGCTAAAGGAACGAGGAAATTAAGCAAATGGTTTTTGTACGTAATCCTTTAGGAAAAAAATATATTTATTCACCAAAGTAAAAAAGTATAAAATTTCTAGTCTACTTCTATGGTCTATTTTCTCGGTATACATAATTATTAATAACTGAATGATTTCAGTCAAGTTTCATAGTTAAACATTAAAAATTAAGAAAACTTCGTACAAGAGAAAGTAAATAACTTTAATATATTTACTACACTAGCTTAAGAATAGATCAAATTTACGTTCAGTTTTATAAATCAACTTTCTGTGTAACCAACTGTAAGCATATTGAAAAGATTATATAAAGTTCATTTAGTTTTACTGCCTCTTGAGTTGGTCGAAATACTCACTTGTAAAATAAGAAAACAAAGTGTTTGTACTTAAAATATAAGTGTATTGTCAGAATACTTAAATCTAATTTGTGTGAAATGTAAATGTGTTAACATAGCTTATATCATTCGAGCAAAGACTAATCAAATATTGTAAGATAGAATTTTTTTCAAAAAACATTTAAAGTTTCTATTTTACATCAGTAGTTTTACTTATAAAATTTGTGTTCACCACTAATCCTCCTCTACCGCTCACTGTAAATATTTTGATTAATGGACAATAAATTTAAATTATATCTCAGTGAGCAATTTTACACTTTATTGTGACAGCTGCGCAATCGATCCCTCTAAAAATTTCGTTCCAGCATTTTATTCCAATCGTATTTTCATGTATTACCCAAGATTGACATTCGTTGTCATTGTCGATCCATGCGTACAAGAAACACGCACAGTCACACGCTCACACATACAGTATACGCCATAGTGTGACTGCGTATATATATATACATACATATATATATATATAAAGATCGCGCCAAGGAATATAATACCGACCGATCAGTGATATAATGGCGAGCCCTTACGTTATGTTTGCTCTCCCGCCATAAAGAATTGCTCGCAAGTGATAAAGAGCGTATATCCAGCCAGTCAGCCAGCAGTCGAATGCATTTTAGAGCATCGGACTTTTTAGAGTATGCGCTTTCAGCTCTACTCGTGCCACGCTACATTTGGCGAACTGCGGCGTTCTGCTCACGGCTATACTGCAGAGCGAGCAATAGCTCGTTGGATATATCACTGGCCCCGCTTGATTTTTACGCGCCATTACCTTTGGGATCTTATAAACGGGATACGATGATTTATGTACGATGCGCGCCGCGCGTGCGCTTTTATGCTGATAAGTATTGAAACAGTCTTATATATGTATACATGTAAATGGACGCGGCCAAGTGATTTAGATGTGCAGTCTCGTTAAATCAATTTCGTTCTATAGTCATTGCGAAAATAATTTTTCTAACTGCTCAATCGAATGTGCTCTATATGTAATTTTTCAAAAGTTTTTGAAAAAGATATAGGGCTGTGTTGCGATAACTGTTCAATTGGATTCTGCAAGGAATAGAATTTTAGTAGATTGCTTTTTTATAATCATGTAGCAGAGAGTTCTAATTTTATGAGAGATATCACCTAAAAAGGTATGTATCGGATAAATGTAAAACCATCACTTTTATACACTAAAAGAACACGTATATAACCTGCACGTTAATGCCTATATACAGCATATAAAATTTTTATTAACCAATAAAACGCATTTATTGTTCGGTTACAATATTAATTAATCAACTCTGTTTCTGTATCCACGGTATAAGTATAAGCAAACGTTAAGCTCTTGCGTAAGCGACTAATTCATAGAAACTTTATCTAAAGAGCTTATTATAATGTATTATTAAACCCAAACCGAGTATACACACCGTGTAAAAACTATAACAATAATTCGGCATAAATCGATGGATAACGCGTCTCATAGGATTCGCAATAAAGGGCCTGTTTCGGTCGTAGAATAATAGTCGCGATAAGGCGGTCGCGCGCGCCTCTCGCACGCAGCCACCACCCAGCACCGAAAACACCTTCCAAGAGCCATTTTGATCGCGTATCGCGCATCGGCATCGAAAAGTCAGGAGAGAGAGAACCTGCGGCATATTGAGCCTGTATGTGTCGGGCGGCCAGGATAGATCCCAAAAGAGCGACTCTGAGCCAGCGAGAGAGAGAGAGAGAGAGAGAGAGAGAGAAACACGATAAACGAGGGGGCCGAGAGGCTGGGTGTAGGAGGGAACCAAAGGCCAAGGGGGACTACGTATATACGCCACAGCAGCGGAGCGCGCAGGATTTATTCAGGAACCTCGGGGGAGAGAGAGAGAGAGAGAGACCCTTTTCTTCGTGCACACACCATGTGCTTCTCCTATACACGAAGGCCAAGCGCCTCTCGCGGGCAGCGAACAAAAAAAAAAGGAGGAGGATTGTATATAGGGATACACGGAGTGGTGGGCCAAAGAATGTCGAAAAAGGAACAAAAAAAGCGGCTCCTCTCGCGTGTGTATGGTCGTTCCTGCGTTATATCACATTCCCGCGGACCGCCGCGGCCCCAGCGGCAGCCCGCGCGCGCTCTTTTCTCGGCGGATTTCAGATCTGCTGGTATAATTTAACCAGAGAGAGAGAGAGAAAAGGAAGAGCTAATGAAAAATGCTAAAAGCGCGTAGAGACGTTGTATAGATGCGAGGGAAAGAATGAGCGAAATGTTTATGGTATATATATATACATGTTGCATGGCGGAGAAATCGTTTGTATGGTGCAATGAAACTTTGCTTTATAAGCTTTATAGTAGATAAAGGTTGGGATGATTTATTTATACGTACGAATAAATCAAGTCTACGATAGATTTAATTTGATATTGATGATACATTTTTTTGTAAGCTTGTAAGTATGCAGAAAGCATTTTTGAAGAAAATCATATGAATAAATTAAATAGGAAGTAATTAAATTGATTAAATGCAGCAATATCGGTAAAGTAAACTTCGTATGATCCATTCGAAATGTTCTTTAAATAATATACACTCACATACTTTTTGTGTTTATACTTTATTTACATACTAATTTCTTTATTAAAATAATAATTTTAAAATATAACAAAAATATGACATGTTAGATGCGTATTGAATAAAATTTTTTTGAATTCTCAGAAAAATCACTTCCTCTGAAAAACAAGTGTACATATTACGAATATTTAAAAACAGATCCAATCTCCTTAATTTCAAATAATGAATAAAATTATAAGAAAATATTAACAAATATTAGAATACGACTAATTGGTTATTGAATCGAATGACGGAAATGATATGCGCGATACCCTATTATTCATACGCGAAGCTAACATAAATTTCCAAAACTTAAAGTGGTCGCTGCACAGGCTTTGGTTTTTTCACGGTGTAATCCGTATATATACCAACGATACGACTCGAGCCACCAGTCAGCCTTGGGGGCCTAATGGATCGCGCGAGACGTGCATGCGATTACGCAGCCGTGGAAAAAAGATTTCTTTTTTGTCTGCTTCTTTTCGAACGCCGCGAAAACACATAGGCTCTGCGTGTCTGTGTTGGCTCTCGCGATCTGGATTGAATTTTAACCGCGCGCAGAGCGCTGGAGTCGATCATTGAATCCGCATAATGTCCAAGTCTGGCCTCTGTTTCATTCATTGCGACAACCATCTATCTCGTGATACTCGTATAGAAAAAAGTCGAGAAGAAAGAGCGTAGGAAGCATTCAATCATTGTGACTTAAGGCCTTCGGAAATGCTATGGGATATACTTCTCTTTTTCTAGAAGTCTTCGAAAACTGTGACAGGCTTTCTTTGTCCCTCGATTACGTGCATTAATTTTTTACAAGCTGTGCCATGATTATTAAATCATTTGTTATTATTTTATTTTATATACTTCGTACTGGTCATTTTACAACCTCAAAGATTAGCGTCAATTATCAAGCAGTTATATAAATTACTTGATTCCTGAAAACTATTCCAGATTGACTGAAATTTAAGTCTATAAAATGAATCATTATGTGTAATTATTTAGTCTAACAAAATTGGCAATTATACCGATCTTGTAATAACGATTTTTATACCATAAAATAATAATGCATCGAAATAATTTTAAACAAACTTTGATTGCACATGTAATTCCATAAACTTGTGTATACACGGCACAGGATCTATGCATAGTAAATAATTCATAAAATAAATTACATTTTGACAATCGCATGAAAAATTATAATGAGTAAAAAATCCTTTTTATTTCTAATTTATTCAAATTGAATCTTCGTACATAAAAGAAATCTTAATAGAAGATATCCCATTCAATAATGCAATTTAATCATTATTAATCATTCTTCAACGCTCACCTCAATTTCGAGATAATTCTTTTCTTCGAAAAAGTCTCGAAACGAAGAAGAAGAAGCGGCGGTCCCCCCCTCCCCGAAAAAAGAAGGAACGATGACTCACGTACAATAATAACAACGCGCGCAACAAAATATCTCTTCCCAAAGTAACAAAAGACGTTCATCTTGCAGCTCCTCCGCTACAAAGCTGCATCTCTAATCGGCTATAACAAGCAAAAAAGAAATCCTGGCAAACAGAGTCTCTCTCACTTCTCTCCTGCGCGCTCTTAACATTCATAGAGCGACGTCCTCAGCAATAATTTTGCCAGCTGAATTAAGGAAATCGGACGTATAAGCATTCCCCCCTACAACCTTTCTCTCATTTACCTGGGTGAATCAACGCTATATACGCACAATATCGCGATGAGAAATTTCCTGCGTATGCTCGCGGCGCTCCACTCGAAAAAAAAAACAACAACAAAAAAACCAGGGGACCTACAGCCCAACCAGTCTGTATAAAGTTGCGCTGCATTCGCATGCCGCTCGGGTAATTTAATAAATAAAGTCGGAGAGAGAGAGAGGCCCAACGCTGCTGCTCTCTTAACCAAGAGAGAACCAAGATGCCTATCTTTGCCGCGAGGTGAAAGAGATTGATCAGTCTGAGCAAAATCCGTGATCCGAGAGAACGAGAATGCGCAAGGCGATACGACGATAACGTAACGAGCCTGGCTTTGCCGAGCTGACAGTCGCTCCTCCTGCAGACAAGGACATACGATTAGGGGGTGGCAATGGAGGAACGAAAGACAGAGAGACAGAGAGAGAGAATGCCTTTGCATGAGAGTACAAATAAAGAAGCGGGACGGATGAGAGAGAGAGAGATGGAAGGAGTGCGTGGTATAAATGTATTTTGCGAAAGAGCGAGCGAGGCGCGGAGGAGCAAAAAGAGAGAAGAGCTACAGGAGAGAGATAAGGGGCCACGAGGTGTATATATACAACACAGGGAGAGAGACACTGCGCCTACACAGAGCGGAGCAAGAGACAAAAAGCCGTCGGCCGACGAGTGACGTACGAGCGAGGGACTCGAGTTATTTTGCGTCGCGTCGCGACGTCGTTACGCCTGACGTAGCACCGACGACACTCGACAAAAGAGAAGCAGCAAGAGCCGTGTCAGTGTGTGTATAGCTGTCCTGGCCAAAGACTCTCTCTCTCTCTCTCCGCGGAGGAGGGAAAAAGAAAAAAAAAATTTGCGGCGAGCACACGCGGCGAATTTATACGGTAGGTGAGGAATACCTGAACGTGACTTGCACTCGCGTGTCTGACGCATTCTCTCGAATTAGCCTTCCCGCGAATAAAGAGGACGACTCGGCCGAGCGATCAGAATTACTGCACCTACTGCAGGAGGCTTCTTGACTTGGTGTCGAAAAAATAGCTGCGACGAGAGAGAGAGAGAGAGAGAGAGAGAAAAAAGGGAAAGAAGATAGAAAGGATTCCGAGCGTGCGAAAAGGGACGCACCGCGGAGCGCGGGTTTTACAAGGGGTAGAAAGTGCCATAAAAATTTCACTTTTTAGAAAAGCCATCGGTACAAGCCGGGCCGAGAGGCTCCTTCTGCTTCTTCTTCTTCTTCCTTCCTCGTACCCCCTCCACCGCTACCGCTTCTACTCACTGACTCTCTCGCCTCAAAGTCGCTCTATACAGGCAACTTTGACCGTGTACCGATATTTTCCTTTTTCTTTATTTTTTTTTTTTTCGTTTGCGTCGGTGGTGGCGAAAGGCTTTCACTTTGACTGGAAAAGCTGGACGTGTCTGGTGAAGCCTCGTCATTGCAGTTCCGAAGTCAACCCTGTGCGCGTGAACGATTTTCTCCTCCGATCGCTTGCAACACCGATTTCAACTGTTGAGTAATAGGAACGGGAAAATCCATCGCGTTCGTTCGTATGTGTGAGTGTGTGTGTATGTGTGCCTCGACCATTTAGTTTTGATTTTGTTTGTTAAAGAAGTACGTGCGCGGCGCAGTGTGAGTGAATAAAGTGAAAAATATGTTGTGTATAGCTCCTGGGTGCCGAAAATTTTGTTGTAGACTCGGTAGAGCGAAGGAGGCAATTTATTCGGTGTATGATTTACCACCGCGATAAAGGTGCGCGTTATATTCGAAGGTATATACAGTAAAAAAAAAGAGTGGCATGTAGCAACGTTGTTTGAAGAACAAAAAAATTAAGTTTTACTCGTTTAAAGTATCCACATAAAAGTTGAAGCGAAAATAATTTACCCGTCGGATATACGTTGCGGACAGACAGCGAACCTCTATTTTTAAAGATAATGATAGCTTTAAAATTTCGCTAACAGTGATGCCGATAAGCTTTTGGCGCATGAAATATTTAGCTCAACTAGATATTGATTATTCGGCAAAATAAACTCGAAAGTACTGTATTTTCTTTACTCGTCGAATGCCTTTTTATTCTATTCCCCCCGACGAGGGGATTTTCTTTCTCGATATTTCACATTCGCTCGAAATTCATTGGAATAACAAAAACTACATCGAATGGAGAATATTTCATCGAGATTCTAGGCTAAAAACGTCAGGGTAGACCAGCTTTATTTTATACTAGGATATTTTGAGGCCTGTTACAGGTTCTAATTTTAAAAGCACGTTCCCAAGAATGTGTCTTACGGAAATGAGAGCGGATTGTCGAATAAAAAATTTTAATGTCTTGTACCAAGATTAATTTTGATCCTGTTTAGAAATTGCATTAAGGTCACGCACGATATTCTCTGGATTGATATTTTTATGTATATGATTTAATACTGTAATTCGAATAATAAATAAAATCACTACATGTAATCAATGCAAACGCACTTTCTATTTGTAGTTATTACTGACATAGTTATCATGAGATTTACATCCACTATATCCCAATGCATTTAAAAAGTGTTAACACACTTAAAAAAATCGATTATCGATAAGTCATTATACACATTGTACATAAAGTAGAACCTTAAAAAGTTATTAAAATTTATACAAGGTTTTATTATACCGACAAAACGTTCTAGTCACTCCAACTGCTTTCTGCGGCTGTTATTGATGGAAAAACAACTGTCTATTTAAAATGCAAAGAAATAAGAAATATTAATTACGAAACCATAAACAAAATCTTTCTTTGATCTCACTAGAATTATTCACTGATAATAATTTCTTGAGCAAAAACTAATTAAAATACTTTTATCGCAAAGCTGATGTATAATTTTCAAAATTCGAAATTCAAATTTGTTATTATTCATTAATGTTACATAAAGGAAAACTATTACTTCATGCAAATTAAAATATATCGATAACTAATTGTAACATTAACGATCAAAAGTATTGCAACAAGCAAGTGACTCGGACTATATTTCACGTAACATTAAATAACGAATTATGTGGGTGTACAGTTCTAAATTCACAACACTTGACAGGTAGCATTTTTCCCGCACATATAAAAAAAAATGTATAATAAACTCATTAAACGTTGGATTACGAGCAGAAATTTATTAATATGTATTTTCGAATAAAATTAAACAAAAATTTTCGCATACATATACGTTAATATGTATACGTCTGTGTTTAGAGTGATCGAGGTCGGTGCAAATTAGCGCAATTTATCCTCGTTCCCGTCGAGTCGTCGCTCGAGAAAGGGACTTGTCTCTCTCACTCACACATACACACTCACATATATATACCTTACATTGTGCAATTTCTCAAAGTCCGCCTTCCTCTCGGCCACCTCGAGTTCTCTCGAACGAAAAAATAAAAAAGCTCGCGCGCGAGACAGAGAGAGAGAGAGAGAGATAGGGACAATTGTCTTTGATAATTGGCTTTGCGTCTGTGTGCGAATCGTCGTTGCACGTGACTGGTTGTGAGACATCGGGGCCATTATATATAGATACATAAAAATATATATATATACATAAAAAAGGACGGATAGGTGCGTGCGTCGAGACCGCAAATCCCTCGCTACTTTTCACATAATTTTTCGACGCGCGGGTCCGGGGTAAATTGCTCGCATCCAGATTACAGGGACAATGTTTTCCAGCGGGGGAGTATATATACCGCGGTGCTGCCACCGCTGCCGCCGCCGCCGCGTCGCGGTGCGGTCTTATCCGTAAATGCATCGCGCGAGCCGTCCGGCGAAGTAATGGCGAGGTACAAGTGCAGATTTCTCGATAAAAAAAAGGAAGGAAAAAAAAAACGGGGCGAACGACGAGGAAAAAAGGTTTAAGAGAGAAAAGTCCCCCTCGCTTTATGGACTTATGTAACGAGCGAGCGACGCTGGCCTGCCACCGCCACCGTCGCCGCCTGTATATCGAGTTTCGTGGAACTGGCGAAATTAAAAAATGGTTTTCTCTCATCGTTTTGCAATTACTGCACCACCGCCGCCGCCTCTATACATACTTTTTCCGTTGAATTGTTTTTAAGGATGAAAGTCGGAGTCGCTCCGCCACCGTCGCCGCCTATACGTTATAATGTGTGCCCCATGCGATATATAGTGCTTTGCGCTCAAAGTCTACCAGCATAAATTATCTTCTAGTGAAAAAGTATATATATAAACTTTTTAGAAATAAAAAAAAACTATATACAATTACGTTCGAGAATGGGAAACGAGTGGGAAAAGTGTTAAATTTTCACTTTTAGC
Source organism: Megastigmus dorsalis (assembly GCA_900490025.1). NCBI lineage: Eukaryota > Metazoa > Arthropoda > Insecta > Hymenoptera > Megastigmidae > Megastigmus > Megastigmus dorsalis. Next base: position 55,967 of record UELU01130506.1, read on the forward strand.
TGGCAGTTTAGTTCTTACCTTTTCTTCCGTGAAATGGTTATGTGCTCCTGTTGAAATAGTAACATTTTTCGCGTAGTTTTTATAAATGACGGTATACTTGTAACAATATTCCAATCGGCTGACTTTCTAAAAATCAACTTGGGTGGTTTACCAATTAAAAATAATTAATAAGGATGTATATTCACCAGGAGTGTAGGCGAATAAATCTTTTGTGCTTATATCGGTTAAAAACTTCTCAAGCTGGCTCGAAACTGCTTCTCGCGCGCTCAATATTTCAGCACAGTCTTAATTAGTGGCAGGTTGTATCGGAGGGAGCTTTGCTTAACACGGCCATTAAATATTATTGTGATACGATTGACACGTATCGTAAACATTCGGATGAACAAACGTACGTTTGAAGTGGCCCACTGTATACGTCCGCGATCTCACGCGCCGATATACAATACTCGAGCATTCCGACGGCAGATGTGTACGTGCTCTTCGCACATTGCTCTTTCACTCCTCGCGGTAGCAGTGCTTTTTTTTGTTATTCAAATATTTAAAGTAGCAGGTGAAATCGAAGTTTACGTTGGATTCGTAAATATTTCCAAGATTTCGCGCATACTTAATTAATTAAAATCCTTTATTTCTCGATACGCATAGTTGATTGCGGAAAATTTATTCATTTGGATAATTTGAAAATATTTTCATAAATCGACATTTCCTTTACGTAATTTCCTTGTCATAGCCTATTTTAGTTCATTGATTGATTATTACACGTGTAAATCAAAGTGTGTCGGGCTGGAGTTTGAGAATGGCGCAATAACGCTTACGTATATATCCACATAAAAACCATTTGAACGTTTACAATCATCATAAATGTCCACCGATAAATAACAATTATACAGACAATATTTTCCCTCGCGACCTAAGGTATATTCTCGCAACGAAAAAAAAAATACAAAGCACACATAACGCATTGCACAATTAGAATATTTCAGCGCAATTATTCATCGCGCAATTGTGAGCACTATAAGCATCCGTTGACATATACAAAATAAACGAAGGTATATTACGCGTCGAACAATCGCAATAATCTCACGCTCGTACATCAAAAAGATAATCGACCATCTCGCTAATGAATAATCGCTACCACAGTACAACTTCATATCGTGGTTATGAGTGCGTTGATGCCGCGGCTAATACATTGTCTCTGAGTGCAACGTAAAGCGAATAAAAATAAAAGAAAAAAATTAATAGCGTCGCACATGCACTTTAATATATAATACCGCTTATAGAGTATTTCACGCGGTGGCGTCGGAATAAACGTCTCGCTCACGTGTGGCCATTATTATTACGTACGTACAGCGAGTTGCGCTCGCTGTACGTTCTTTATCCCGGATTTCTTAACCGCGCGATGCGTAAACAAATCTGCTCGCGTGATCTATCCTATATATACGCCAAGTACACGAACCCACGCGCCCCAGAGTCTCGGCTTTTGTATCATACGGCCATAGTCTCTCTCTCTCTCTCCCTCTCTCTCTCTCTTTTGCGTACTCTGGCTTGCGCGAAATCATATTGGATTCCGGAAGAACACTGTATACGCTTCTTGTTTTAAAGTACGTAACCTGAATTCCTAATATCGCCTCTAACGAGCTGTGTCGAGTTATTTTTAGACTTATTTTGCACAGTCACGTGATAATTGAAGCAAAGGAGAGCCGCGCGATGTACATATTTCATATAATCCTTAGGCGATGAGAATAAGAAGGGAGAGTTTGCTCAATTTATCGTCTACAAAGTTGTGCTGCATGCGGTGCTGAAATAATGGTGTAGTGGCATTAACGATCGACAGTGTGCTACGGATTGTTTAGAAATGTAGAATTCTGTTTTTGCGTGGAAAGAGAAAAACATTGTTAGTTTCGGTTTTATTTTGCTTTGCGCCGCGGACAGTGTGCCAAACGAGTAAATTGTTGCGAGAGCGAATATAAACATGGACGTATTATTTTTGAAGTCTGTTTCATTCACAAAGAGAACTCGAATGAACCATTCCCACAGATTGATTATCTCGCATGGAGACTGAAATAATTATTAACGGCGCTTCGAGAACTACTCTTATTAACTTTTTATCGTCATCCAGAAATTCATTCTATGTAATATCGAGAATCGGTATGTCCTGTACCCATTATTCGTACTGCGTTCGACAATCTGTTCCACTTATCCAATCGAGTCATTTTACAAATTCAAATATACTGCGCTATATACATCAGGCCCTCGTATTACAAGACTTAGACACTCTAATCTCGCCTGTGCAGCAATACCGAAACGGATTACATTTTGTTTACCAAGACCCATGGCGACCGCCATCAATCGGCGCGAAATCAAATTAGGCCGCCTCTCTTCGCGCTTCCATCCGGCGCTCGTGCTAACAATGGCTGCGCGCTGCAACACATGACGGCCGCGGCGGGCGCAGAATCCCCCCAAACGCGATTAGACTTCGCGCACAGTGCGATCGTCCGTCTTCATTATATATAAGGCAGCCGCCACCCATGATCCAGACCCGCGGGCGGGCGAGCTGTCATTAGATCCCCGAGTAATCTAACGATCCTGCCGTACTTCTCTCTCTCTCTCACTCTCTCTCTTTCCTTCTCTCTAATCTCCTTTATTATTAGAAATGGCGACAGCTGCCATTGACGAAAAAGTCGCGTCCGCGCATTATTGGCGCAAGGTTCGCCTTTCTTCTCTCTCTCTCTCTCTCTCTCTCTCTCTCTCTGGCAGGCGATAGAGATGGCGAGAGAGAGAAAGAGAGAGAGAGAGAGAGAAGCGAAACGAGAGGAGGAAGGCGTATTGATCTTTTTAGTGTCTACGTATCTCCGCTCTCGAGCACAATCCAACCCGCGTGCCGGAGCTGCGCTGCAGACTAAAGGTCTATATTTCCCCGGGGACAGATACGTTTCACTATTCCTATAAACACAATTTCCCGGGGAATATTGTGCTCGGAATACGTACGATCTTGCGATCTTTCTCTCTCTCTCTCTCTCTACCACTCTCTACCTCTCTCTACCTCTCGCCCTCTCGCTCGCACACTTGATCTCTATAACTGTGTATAACGTGATATATATATAGCTGGGCAGCGCATATATGTGCGTATATAATACACGGGATGGCTCTATGGATATGGATATGCGTGACGAGGAGATACGATATTTGCGCTATGCGGCTATTTGTTAGGATCATCACGGATGGAGCAGATGATGCCCTTATGCGATTAGGCGACGCGCATTTATGATTTTCGGTGGATGTATATATATATATATATATATATATGGCAAAAAATGCCATTTGCCGTTTTCATGAAGCGCGACGGAATTAATTCCCTATATCTCGATTCTATTCTAATGTCGATTGCTTATACTTTCTCCGAACAGATGAAATTTCTCTCTCCGATATATTATACACGTTTATTTGTTTGCACTCGCAAGGTTCCCTTTGTAACTAAATTGGAATATTATATTCGTTTGATATACAAATGTATATACATATATATATGTGAAAATCAACCCATTAGCATTATGTCGTGTAAATGGGTATTATAAATTTTGCGCGCGGATAATACTTTCGATAATGTTATCTTTATCGTTCGCATTAGAATCAATTAAACAACAAAAATTACTCGTTTTATACGATATGTAGCCTCGCACGATAAATGTGCAGCTGTCTCGGAGATGTTCACTTCCAAAAATAGAAGATTATAAGCGTAAATATAATCGCACCGGCCACGATCCACGATGGCAAAACAAATTTATCAATCGACGACTATTTTATCAGCGCGATAATAGAGGCCTTGTCGTAACAAATATGATCGCGTGGGTAATTAAATAAATATATAAGCCGAGCGAAAAGTATATAGCCAAGATTTTTTCGGCGCAAATGGAAATGAGGTATTTATTATAACTTCCAGGCCGCATGAATAATATAAAAAGCGTGTAGAAATTTTGTCGTATCGGCTTTTAAGCGCAAAAGCAAATAAAGTAAAAAATCGAACAATCTTATTTATCGCGGCAGTTTGCAAGAATTATACGTCTAGACACGTATACGTGTATACATATTATTCCTGCCGCGTGTGTCCCGTTCCCCTCTGGTCTCGCGCGCGCAAACTTAAGCACATCCCGCTTAGATATTTTACGAGGCAATTATTAAAATACAAACGCATTAACCTTTTTCCTTCTTTCGCTTTTCTCTCACTCGGCCGCTAAAAATGATAAATCGCACAATGGGCTGCTGCAGCGGACGGCTGTGATTCTATACGCTATTACCTGAATTACTCTCTGTGAAATTCCTTCCGTCGAGTAATCATATATACAGCCGAATACCTCTCTTATCAGTTATCCTTCATTGTATACATATATGCATGTGTGCGTATATATCCTTGCGAAAACTCTGGGTCTGGACAACCGCGGGCGTATAAGCATTAAGATATTACAGGACTTAATACATTCGCCATGTCGACAACAAACGATACTCTCTCTCTCTCTCTCATACTTTCGTGTTTTGCCGCGTGAGTGGCTCATTCAAGAAGTGTGTGGCCTCTCAGCTCGTCCTAAAAAGCATGTAATAAAGAGCCCACTAAATCTAAACAGCCGAAGAGTGCCATAAATAAATTCTTCACTCTCTATCTCCAGCAGCACACACACCTCACTATACTACTCGCTATACTACTCTCTCCCTCTCTCTCTGCACTTTTGCATTTTCTGAATGAACAAAGAAACTGCTGCTGCTGCTGCCGGTGATATAAATGCTCGGGCAAATAATATATAATATAATGCCCCGGGAAACAAAAATATCATAAAAGAGAAAAGTCAAAGGCCCGCGTGCTGTGGCGCGCGCGCGCGACTTTTATTCGCCTGATTGCGGTATAAAAAAGTATATAGGAGGAATTGAAAGAAAGAGAGAAATATATAGAGAGAAGCAGAGGAGAAAAGAAAGCGAGCGACGGGAAGAGAACATATACCGCGCGAGATACACACGCTGGCGGAGAGCTGAAGCCCGAGCGAGTATATAATACACACGAACGAGCGCCACTCCGTCTAGCCGCTGTCTATGCCTCGTCAACGTTTTATATTTAATCCAGAACGCTTTAACAAGCAATAAACAAAGAGTGTATTGCGTGTATACGCGCCGCTTAAATTAGTTTTAATACCATTCGAAACGGCCGTTTTCTCTCTCTCTCTCTCTATCTCTCGCTTCTCAACTCTCTTTCCATCCATATAATACACAGACGCGCGTGTATGTGTGTGGCCTGACGACGACGACGACGACGATGACTACGGCGACGAGGACTCACACACAGCCAAATGTGCGTATATGTATAAAGAGCGTATGTAAGAAAGCGATGGATAGCTTTGCCGCATGAGACTCTACAGAAGGGGACGACTCTTCCCTTCTACATAATACAAGACATGCGTGAGTCGTGTGTGTGCACAGCATGCGCGCAGGCTATATACTCTTCTTCTTCTTCTTCGTCTTCTTTCGTGCACTGGCCGCGGGAGAAACAAAGATACGTGGACGCGAAAAATTTTTCTGATCGAGGAAAATATGAAAAGGGCTCGCTCAAAAATAAAAGATAGAGAGAGAGACGCACGGATCCACGCATGCGCTCGTACGAACGGAAGCGAGATGGAGAGAAATTGGGGAGCGCGTGTGTACATGTGTCTGTGTGTGAGAGAAAGAGGGAGAGAAGAAAGATGGAAAGAGAGTCTGTGTACGTACATTGGTATGTGTACGTGTGACTGTATGTGTGTGTACGAGAGAGAGAGAAAGAAAGAGCGGAGTGGGAAGACAGAGTGAGAGCGAGAGAGCAAGCGGCTCTCGAAAAAAATATGCAAAGAGACAGAGAGAGAGAGAGAGAGAGAGAGAGAAGTGTGTGTAGGATGAGAAGAGCGAGCGAGCGAGAGATAATACCACGCTCGAGCGTGAGAAGGAGATAGCGAACGCCCGAGTGTGATGTGTGTGTGTGTGCGGTGTTTGTCGGGCTGCGGCGCTGGTGTGCGAGATCGCGGAGCGAGCGATGGATGGCGGCAGCGGCGGCGGCTTGTGGGAAGGGAAGGGGTCGAGATCTCTCGCGGGGTGGGGGCATGCACGGAGAGCTGGTAGGGGAGTGACGTCACGCGCTCGAGCTCCGGTAAGCACCGCCTCCCGGGCCATGCGATGGGCGGGAATCCCCGAGGATTTACGAGCGGGCGCGCTGTCGACATCTAGCGGCCGGGCTCTCGAAGCCCCGGGCTACGTAGACCGGAGGCCATTACGATCCCATGATTGGCTGAAATACTGGCCGCACTGCGCTAATCAAACGAGCCTCTAACTGGCGCCTCTCTCTCTCTCTCTTCTTTCTCTCCGTGGCTTCCAAGCGCACACATACACACACACAGGCATAGAGACCCAATGTTAATGAGGTTTTTTAGGGGATATTTTGCAATTGTTATTGACGGACAAACCCTCTCAATCATTGCTCCAGCTACGATGATCCATCATTTGGCGTGCTGCTAAGTGCGCTATGTATGTGTGTGTGTGTGTGTGCTGAGTGTCTGGTCTGGTTTGTATGGGTAAGGAATAGTCACGAGAGCTGAGACAGGAAGAGCCTTGGAGTCTCGTAGCTATGCGCTCTACGCTAGCTTGATGCCAGCGGTAAATCTATATTTGGCCAATCGAAGCGAGGTGCAAATAGTGGGAGACGATGCGAGCGAGAGAGAGAGAGAGTGTGAGTGTGTGTGCGTATGTGTCTATATAGTGTGCGTGCACGTCTGCATTTTCCGCATGACTATGTGGATGTATATATGAGAGCGCGATATGGCGATGCCAATGATAATGGGACATCACTGAAATTTTTAGTGCTGCTCGCTGTGCATGCACTGGAATTTTGATGATTAATGGAATTAAAAATGCTGGCTTCCGCAAATTTTTGTAATTTCATCGCCAAACTTAGTAAAATCTTCTTTTTTTTAATCATCCAGAAATTTTTTAATTTTATTAGATAATTGCTTTTTCTTAATTTAATTCTTAACAATTATACATATGACTTTTTATTTGCAATGTATAAACATCAAATTAATTTTACACGTAATAAATGATTTGGAATAACTGTGCGATAAAAAATTATTTGCACAAACACTGCACTAGCAATGTAACAAGTAACAAAAAATCTATCATCCATCCGAAACGAAGAGCTGCCTGCAGGAGTAAAGTCGTAGCCTGGCGTTGTACAGTGGAGAAGGGAAGTGGCACCTAATCCACTCTTACGGTCGCCCCTTAAACTAGATCGACACTGGCGGCGGCAGCTTCGATGGTAACAACAGCAATTATCATCCGCAGAGAAGTAGAAACTTTTATAACCGCATTCAAGTAACATCTTCATCTCCTCGCTCTCCCTCACTCTCTCTCCCGTTAACCGGCGCGCGCTTACTCTTTTACACCACTGAGCCGCATAAAATCCAGAAACATCCCGCACCATGCACACATACACACAACGGGTATAACACGAAAAAGCGGTAAATGTCGAAAGCGCCGCAGACACACAGACATCCCCTTCACTTTTGGAAACTATACATTTCATCGCTCGCGAACGAAGAAAGGTAAAGGGTCCTCGTTGTTCCGCACTTATTCATCATTGTATATATTATATATAAATAAAGCCGCACCAGATCTCGAGCCTCTTTGTTAAATACGGACACGCACGTGTGGGCAATGCGGAATTTCGCACCGCGGCAATAAAAGTAGAGGACCGAAAAAAGATCCACGCACTGCACTCGGCCCCGAAAAGAAAAAAGGGAAGGATGAAAGAGATGGAGAACAGGTTTCTTTTTGTTCCTTTCAGCGGCGGCTGCGGCTGCGGCTGCGGCGGCGGCGGCGGTCTGTCTCTGCTCGCGCGTCTGCGGTGCGACTAGCGAAAGCGTGCGGAGTGCGCGCGTGGTTACGTCGAGTCGTCGTCGTCGTCGACGTCGTCGTCTCGTGGGCTGTATGTACCTCGTGCTCGCGGGACCCCGCGCTCGAGCCAGCCTCGGCGCGTCGTCGTCGGTTTACGGCCTGTTTTAACGAGCGCTGTTGCACGCGACTCGGCACTAAACCAGCCCTACAAAACGCAGCCACTAGTTTAACGGTTTTACGGCCGAATTTATTATCTGTTACCTCCTTATATGAGCGCTACAATAACAATAATTGTCAGTTTTAATTTCCTCGTAAATCCACTCGCTCTCTCTCTCTCTCTCTCTCTCTCTCTCTCTCTCTCCCCCGTCTCTTGCATGATGCGAAGAAACCCGCGTATATGCCGTTTAAAGCACGCGCGCGCCTCCAAGAACAGGAGGCCTATAGGTGAGCCGCGAAGCAAACCGAGCCATCTGTCGTCACCAGCTGGAAATATATAGCGAGTCCGAGTTGAGTGTGCGGCGTCGGCGAGATTGGGGGAAGATTTGACGACGAGAGAGAATGGCTGAGTAAGAGGGTCGGTGAGAGAGAGAGAGTGAGTGAGAAACGACTGGCGGAACTGGTGATCTCGAGAGTTTCTTACCCGACGCGCGGAACTTTGCTCACTCGGCTTCCCGTTAATGCCCATAGATGGTGCCACTGTCAATGCCCCGCGCGCTCTCTCTCTCTCTCTCTCTCCCCCAATTCTTCGGGCTTTTCAGTAGTAACAGACGAAATTAATTCTTTTCTTGGAGCGTTTCGATGCAGTCGATGTTTTTAGGGATGCTCGTATAACTGCGGAGAGCTCTGACGCCTCTGTTTTTATTGAGCGATTTTACTTGCTAGGATACTCTTGGCTAAGCTAAACATGTTTTAAGCTGTTTTTTTGGATTATATTTTAATTAGAAAAATATGCACTTGTTGAATTGGAAAATATTCTCGATAATATTTAGGCAGTGTTAAATAACATATACAAAAATGAAGTGAGATTTTTATTTTTCATTCGGTTTCAACTAAATTTGTTACTTAAAAGTAACTGTAGAAAGCAATTGAACTTTTTAAGTATATATACTAATTATATTTTTTAAATATAGATCTATTATGAAATTAAAATGAATAGATAGTAAAATTTGGGTTGTCTATATATTATAATATTTTATGATGTTATTCAATGATTTTAATTGTAGGTATATAGGATTATGAATAATAACAAGCTTATAACAAAAATGTTATAGGCTTAACAGATTGATTAAATAAAAAAAAATGTTGACATCCATGAACTTTTAGTTCATAGTTTTACAAGCAATAAAAATGATGTAAATATTTAAAATAAGATCGTACTATTTGATATAATATTATCACAAAAATAATTATATAGAAAAAATTAATTATTCAACTACAAAAATAATACATATGATAACTAACTTTTAATACATTATCTACGATTCTCCTTAAGCTTATAACTAGTTGATAAAGAAGTATGCGGATTTAAGACTCTCTATACAAAAATTCTACAGTTAACGAATTATCAAGTTAACAAATCCCATAAAAATTTTTTTTAAATACCGAACTGATTTCTTCAATTATTAATAGTTCTGATAAAATAAAACGTATAGATGTAAAAGATCTTACCATCTAAAGAAATACTGTATCCAGCTTTGTCGAATTCAGTATTCTACCTATTATATAGTTATGCAGTTTTTAAAATGTTAAAATAATATTGTTTTTGTTGAAAAAATTTTAAATCTACTGCATACAATTGCAATGTAAGAAATATTTTCGAATGCTCTTACTTACCAACATAGAGCACACTAACAATATAATTCAAGTAACGAACGAATTCTGTCATAGCATTTTTAGATTCTACAGCCATTGAAGTCTTTACATTCAATTAAATACTTAAATTTATCTTAATGAATGTTAATTTGTGTATCTAAATGATACGATTTCTCTACTTTACTTAAAATTTATCTAGTTCCTGTTTTGCATATCAAACTAATAAATTACCTACTAATCTCTGTAACTAGTTACACTAACAAAAGATTACACGAGTTGCTTGAATAATTATACTTTTGCTTTAAGTTTCAATAATTATTTTCCAAAAAATAGCATGTATACCAACACACGACATTTTCGCGTATAACAAGAAAATAACGAAAAGTATCTTTGAAGATAAAGCGATTATCTTCTGTCAGTAAAAAATATAAAATTAATACTAGTTTAGCAATCAATACCAATATTTTTCAATCAATATATCAATTTTTATCAAAATATCAAGTTTTAATTTCAACAAATAATAAATTATTATTTATTGCCGTGCTAATCTTAAAAGCAAAGCTGACTATCAGGTAAAGGTAACGAAATACTCGGCAGGTACATGGAAGGACCCGGAACCCTTACCATCGCAGCAGCAGAGTGTGTAGCTAGTTCCGCGTTCTTTTACAAGAGTGCGTTGCAGTATTTAAAAGAATCCTAATTTCTGAAATCGTTAAACGCATAATTTACTACATTATTTCACTTGTACTAAGCAATATACCGTAGCGAGATGCTCCATCCAAAAAAACATTTTCAATACATTTCAAATCTCATGCATTACTGCCTGTCAAAGGAAAGTATAATACAATGCCATTCTAAAAATTTTACGACCTCGCCACTTGTTCGATACTCTCCATTCAGTTAGATTTGTCAATATGTACAAGTTACATAAAAAAAATAAATATATTAAGGGGCGAGTGCATGCGTGGGTGTGCGAGCTTAAGTACATTTGGCTAGGAAGCGAATGAGAGCGAGAGAGAGAGTGAGTGAGAGATAGAAAGAGAGGAAGAAGAAGAAGAAGCGAAGGGAGAAAAACGAGCGGAGTCAAACGTATCTGACAATGACATCGGTTACATTTACGAGGCCGTGAAGGATAAAGTGAGCACCTTGAGGTTGCATCATCGTCACTTTAAATCCCGTTACTCGCTCGTAAAAGTCTTTGACGACTTCGTCGGGAACTGCTGCTTGTGCTACTGGGCTGCTGCTACGGCGGCATGTACGGCTCTTACTTTCTCTCTCTCTCTCTCGCTCGCTCTCTTTGCTCTGTCTGCCATAAACCCGACGCGCACTTCGTTTCTCCCCCTTCCGGTAGTACGTAGTTTACCTACCCTTAAGCGTTTCTTCAAAGGGCTTGACATTTACTCGACCACTTTTCGATCATCTTCCACTTCTTCTTCTATTGCCTCAAATGACGAGACCGGATCGTTTCCATAAATCTGAATTATACTGGGCTAACAGTTTCCAAGGTCAACGCCATGAATGTCTTTACGGGGGATTGTGTACAAACTGTCTTAGTCGTGATGATAACGCTTTTGTATCTTGTGGCTCTGCTTAACGGCCATTCTCTGCTTGACTTTATGGCTCAGATAATTATTTTACCTCGGATTTATGCTGCTGCGCTTCAATTTGCGCGCTGAAATCTGTTCTAATTAATTAAAATCTTTTAGGGACTTATAAGCGCGCAATAAATTTATCATTCAGCTTACATTTTTACGTTATAAGAAAAGTGTTCTGAATGTAATGCTTTTTTAATCATCATTTTATACAAATGTTATCCGATACATTTTAGTAGTGCTCTCATTCATTGAAAAGTTATTAGAAATTCATTCGAATTAAAACTGCAAAATAAAGTTTGATAAATATTCTAGTCGATATACTAAAAACTATTTTAAGAATGTACTTCTCCATCGAAGTGTTTATAATAGTTAAAGCAAACACTTTCGAAATATAACTTCACACTCGAACGCACATTTTAATTATTTTAACTGCAACATTTGATTACCAATTCCAGTAGAACGATCGGCCAATTAACCAAAAAAAGTCATGGACGAGAGCGTAGCAGAGCCGAGGCTTATAAACAAGCTCGAAGACACGTGACTCGAATGGCATTTTGTACAAAATGTCCGAGGAGGAGACAGAGACGACAGACCCCTTAAATCAGATAGAGAGAAATTCCCTATTCGTGGTCGACCGGTTCTCGTCATCCGACAGAATTCTTCCTCGTCTACGTGTGCGATCGGCATCCAATTAAAGCCCATGACGACATTTCCAAGTCCGCGTCTCCTCTCCTTGGTTTTTTTCCCTTTCCTCCTCCCTCCTCCTCCTCTATCTCCACCTCCTCATCCCGCCCTCAATATCCACATCGAACGATCGCGAGCAAAGAAGAAAAAGGAAGTATTAAGCGACAAAGACGCGCGCTGTAGAAGAAATGAGCGAAAATATCCGTCGAAATTCTCGGATTCGGGGGACAGGAGCAGAGAGAGAGAGAGAGAGAGAGAGACTGCCGCGCCGCTGTGTAAGTACATACACACAGAGTCGTGCGCATTATAATCATAAGTCAGGCGAGGAGAGCGAAGTCACTTACATACGTAAGCGAGCGCGGGTATATGTATATGTATACGTGGGCAAGGAGTGCAAAGCGAGAGAGCCCAAAGTCGTTCATGAATTGGAAATAGCTCGTGGCGCGGCGACGAAACAACCCATAAAAGAAATAAAACCAGAGCGCATCTCGGGGATATCATTGTCTCTGTCTGTATATGTATATATGTATATGGGCGAGAAGAGCCCGTTTGCCTTGCGTATAATACCACACTTGCGAATGGCGACGCCGAGTAAAATAGAGATAGAGACGAAATGTGCCAAGGGTTGGTTAAACGCGGGGTGGGGAGAGAAAGAGGAAGGAAAAGATCATTAGGGTCGCTGCTGCTGTTGCTGCTGCTACTGCTGCTGCTACTGCTTGAATTCAGGTATACACACTTCTGATGCACATTCGCGTGGATGTTAAACCGTTTTAACGTCTATTTCTGACGAGCGCTACGACCGAGTGCCGACTTTATGCGATCGCATGGCTAATTTGTTGGGTTAGCTCCGCATTCGAATTAGAATTTAGGTGGGAACAATGTTTTGAATATTCTACGGTCTACTTTATGATATTGCTTCGCGTAGATGAAAGGAGATGATTGTTGATTTATTATAGAAATGTTCCCAATAAATCACCATACTACGTAAACGCTTATTTCTTTGAGCTATTTTTTTTCTTTTATTTTTAAAGAAAACTGAAGATTTATTTGGAGTATCTATTGAATTAGAATCAAAATATTATTTATGTGTATATATAATGTTCCATTTACACCTATATTTATCTAAATTGAAAATTAATTATTATAATATTGTTTCATCTTTATTACTTGTGTTGCGTAACTAAATTTAATAATATTTTTTGATAAAATTATAAAGTATCAAATAGTTTATTAGCCATAATAATTTTTATACGCACAAATCTAGATTTTAACAACTGTTAAGACTATTTATCAAAGAGTAATTTCCTTTAAAATCTCTACTTTTAATTTAAAAAGTGTAGCGTCAAAATAATCGGTTTATACCAGAATGGTAATTATTTCTTAATATTGAACTAGAGCTACTTTTTCATACCCAAACAAACTTTCACCAATTTCAGAGATGCTTAAGAAAAACTTTGAACTAGTAACAACTTCAAGATCATTTCTTTGATAGTTTTCCTACTCAATTTGGTTTAAGTTACCTAGTATACCAGGATATTCTGTAGAAAAATTGCTATGTCTTCAGAACATCAAACACATTATATAATGGAATGGACTACATATACCAAATGATTTTATGGATGAATTTTAGAAAACATAATTTACAATAAAAATATTTTTTCGTTAATTCTTTCGAGCTTGCTCGTGACATTTTTTTCTTAATGTTAGAAAAATACAAAGTAATAACTTTTATTAACCATTATAAATATTTATTCTAAATAATACATACATTTTTTTAATTCCAGCTAAATAAATGTACATCCTTCCAACCTATTTATTCTCTGAAATCATAAATTTTCTGGAACGCATGATGTGTAACAGCGTAAAAAATGTACGCAGCGCTCACAATGAATAATAAAGCAAAAAAAATCTTTTATCACCACAGCCAAAAAGAAAACGAGGTAGGCTATATTAAGCGTCAAAATGTGGGCCATTCCTTCACCATCATTTGATCTCGTTTCCATTCCATTCAAAGAAAACAAAATAAATATCTACATTATACATTGCTCAACAGGGCAATCGTCCTTCGTTCAAAGAAACTTCCAGGATTCATGACGCCATTTGGCATCTCCGGGAGCTCATGAAGGAGAAGAATAATAAAAAAAAAAGAACGAGCTAAACAAAACTGTGCGTAAGCCTGCAGATGCGTAGTACCGTCGCACAAGAGTGAGATGTCGTTGTCTCCTGGAAAGGGCACTCCATTTCTCTCATTCACCTATCTTCCTCAAAGCGAATTGGCTCGCGTCAAGGACTCGCTCTCATTGTTATACAGAGAAATACGTGCTCTCTCGACTCATTGGCGCGCACGTATACACACACACACACACACACACACGCACACACACACGCATAAAGCTTTAACAAAGTCCTCGCGCGTTACCACTTAATCGCGTGCTCGCTCCCGAAAAGTGGCGTATATACTAGTTGCAGTCTACGTATACATACACTCGCATATAATGCCGCACATTTTCCCTTCTCTCTCGCCGTTGGAACTTCTCTTATTTACACCTACCTACGAATATAATAATATCAGTCGCATTAGTCTCGGCGAAGAGTTACGAGCAGCCATTGTTACTCCGACTGCGCTGTTTCCCACAGGTCCCTGGAGAAAACAAGGAGAGGAGACAGAGAGAGAGAGAGAGAGAGGCAGAGCGAGAGCTATGTGCAGTAGATATAGAGAGAAAAGGGACGAGCGAACGTGTGTGCGTGATATGGCGAAAGCACGGAAGTAGTCATTCCGAGCGCGTAAATCGCTCAAGGACCTTTCTCTCTATCTCTATCTCACTCTTGCCCTCCCTGGACTACCTGAGCTTTACATTATTACTGCGGAGCAAGCCAACCCCTACGTGTGTGGCTCTTACCCTGAATATGTGCGCGCAGAGCTTCTTCTTCACGAGATTCGATCATTTCTTCTGCTCTCTCTCTTTCTCTCACTCTCTCTTTCTTGTTTCCTTGTATATGTGTGCGCGCGATGCACACCTTTCTTCGCATTATTCACGCTGCTTTATGTTCTGTGGAAGATGAAAGTTTATAGATGGTATAATTTTTATATGCCGTGGTTTTTGGTCGAGCGACATTTTTATTGTAATTGGCGCACTTAAAGCCGCTACATTTACTCCGATATACTGTATTTCTTTTTGTGCATGATGAAAACAGTTTCTTTTTTTATTCTGCCCCTACCGATTCTATACGTGTCATACTTTGTGCTCCATTTTGGTTTCCGCACAACTTTGTATTCTTTCATATGTATAAACTCTTAGGAGATTTTATAGAAACCTATAAGAAATAAATAAGAGCATGAGTAATGGGTTGACATTGAAGATAAATGATTTGATTTTACAAATCATTTTTGCACTATACAACTAAAACTTATTTCGAATCGTTGACACCATTAATAATTAACAATAAAATATACGTTATAGTTTATATACATTGTAATTTGACAGCAGAGAGTATTTATTCTGCATAAGACAACCTACTTCTAAATTTCTTTTTTTACGTGTTATTATTTCTACACAATAAATTCGAAAGTGTACTTTCGATATTTATTTTCTGTATTCATGTCTCGTTCCATAATAGCGATCTTGAACTACGCTAAACTCAAAAAATCTCTTGATCTTCATCAAAATCACAAGCTTTCCTTTCATTTCAATAGGCGTTTTCGATTTTTCTCAAGAGCATGACAGCCATTCCCGCATTCCGTCATGTCTCGCACTCGAACTATCCCAGCCGTGCATTCCACCTCTCATGATTCCATGAAACGCCAGTCGCAGCATCTTTTTTTAACGCACAACCTCTCCCGTTTTCTTTTGATTTCACCTTCATCCTCTTCATTTTCAATATCTCTAGCCCAGCAGCAGTAGTCCTGCTTTCTCGTGCGTTACATACGCCAGTGTGTTATTAAGGTCAGCCACCTGCCGTTCGTCGATTCGATGGAGCTGAACTCAACTACGACGAGTAGAGAGAGAGAGAGAGAGTCGTAGAGGGATGAACACTATTACAACAGTATGCGGACGGTGCACAAGCGCTTATTCGTCTAGGGGAGGTGCGGCGCGGGCCTGAATTTTTCCTTTCTCTCTCTCTCTCTTTCTCGAGGGGTTGAACAAAAGAAGAAAAGCAAGGGATGCGAAAAACGCGGCATTGAGAAAGCAGACGCGAGTAAAAGAGAGAGAGAGAGAGAGAGAGAGAGAGAAGGAGAGCACGTGTCTCCCGGGTGGCAAGGGAGAGAGAAAGAGAAGAAGAAGAAGCTTGAAAAAAGGAGTTGAAAAAAGAAGGGAAAGAAAAGAAAGGCTCTCCTTGGGATCGTGGACAGAAAGAGATAGAGAGATAGAGAGAGGTATAGAGAGCGAGAGGAGAGAGAGAGAGAGAGAGAGAGAGAGAGAGAGAAAGGTGGCTGCGCGCCGCCGCGGGGTCCTGTGGTGCTGCTATGCGCCGCCGCCGCGCGGTCCGGGAGAGAGTAAAGGAGGAATAAAGGAAAAGTAAGAAAAATGTGTCTAACGTGGCAGCGGCAATTCTTCAGCCGAAGTTGCCGCCTTAATGGCCCGGCGAGAGAGGCGATTGGTTCTCGAGGAGAGCCCGCGGGAAAGATGGCCGCCATTTCCCTCCAACTACCCAGGGAAATCTTTCCCCTTCCCCCGCCCCCTCGCGCTCTCGCTCGCTAGCTCTGGCTCTGGCGCTGGCTCTGGCTCCTTCGGCCTCTCTTCTTGCCTCTCTCTCTCTCTCTCTCTCTCTCTTAAGCGAGCGAGCGAGGAGAACCCGAGAGAGTCGCGAGCGCGCGCGAGAAAGGCAAGAAACCCCCCTTGGTTTTCTCTCCTTCGCCCCCCACGGCCACCCACCGCCCCGCGCGCGCTCACACACACACACCTACATATATACCTATATGTATATATATATACAGCTCTCTAGCTCTCGCCTCTGCACTTTCGCGGAATATAAGGGGAAGAGAGATCTCTCCCTCTCGCTCCACGAGACTCTTATTCTTATTAACTGTTTAATCTTTCCGCGAGACGTATACGAGGGCATTACGCGGGGGCTTGTTTATTTCGTCTGGCTATGGCGAGAGGGAGAGAGAAAGAGAGAAGATCGAGGCTGCCTCCGCTCTTCTCGCTTCTGCAGCAAATGAAAGAGAGAGAGAGAGAGAGGAGGCACTTTCGTTATACGCTAGGTAAGTGTGTTTATGTGTGTATATGTGGGGCTGCAAAATTTTCGCAACGAGGTATGGAGGTGATAGTGTACCTTTCTCTCTCTCTCTCTCTCTCTCACTCTCTCGACTTATAACTGTGCAGTGCACCACGATTTTCTGCCCACCGAACCCTTTCTGAAATTGCCTCGTCGCCCGTGTGCGATACGACGGGGGTGGCAAGTACGAAATACTATTATGCGATAGGTGTTCGAGTTTCGAATATAGCTTAAAAAATTGTTGCAGTATATGACGTAGAGTGACGTTTCCCATAGATTATATAGAATGTCAATGCAGCTGGATGGAATCTATTGTCCTGAATTATCTAGTGTTCCTGGATATGGTTCTTTGTTTCATGCTTATTTATTGAAAGTATACTCTCTTTAATTGTTAACATACATGTGTCACTACAATAGCTTTTAAAATGTTAAAGATAATATGTTTTACGTCTGAATAATTTCACAAATTAATCTGAATAATATTAGAAAAATCAAATTTTACTATAAGGAAAAATAAAAATGTATTTCCATAGTTCAGGTGCAATTTAAAAATATTAAAAAATTAATTTTATTATTTTTAATATGAAAACGTATCTATCTTAATTTCAAAAATCTAAGACTAATCTAAAATTAGTAATTAATATTTACATTCTTACAAACTAGATTAATATCACGTTAAATACACACGAACTGGAATTGAAAATTTAGAAATGGCAAATGCAAGGTGGCGTAAATGAAAAAAGAAATCTAAAGTAATAAGTATATAAAAAGACTTGGGAATAAAGAAGAGATAGGGGCTCAATTACACCTCTCAATTATTTGATAATGCCACCGACATTGCGCAGAGGAAACCTCGTTAAAACTTAAAGTGACTCTGCCTGTAATCTCCTTCGAAATTTATTCTGGTACAGTAAATATCGTAGTTCCTTAATCGAAAAGAAGGAAAGAAGAATAACAATTAAAGAAAAGTAATATTCATTAAAACGTCAGCTTTTTTAAATTCAAAATTTCATAAAGTAAGACAATAATTTAGAATAATAATTTCTTATATATAAATGATTTTAATATATTATACATTTAACAAGTTTTATAGTAATAAATTTATTTTTAAACATAATAAATACATTAAATTACAGAATTGAATGGCTACGCTTCATTTAGTACAAAAGTGATTTACGAACGCTGTGTAATAATATTGTTTAAGTATAGGTACTCACTAAACTTCCCATAGATATAAATTGAAAATTCATTTAAAATATAAATGTATTTAAAGAGTTTCGTCAGTAATGCAGATTGACAGTTTTTTCGATGTCAAAAAAGTATATCTGGTGAAATTGCTATTTAAGACAATTTGAATTTTTATATCATAAAGATGTTGAATTGAAAGATTTTACATGGAACCTGGCTTTGGTAAACACAGATATCATGTTTCAATGAATATTAATATAACTTCTAATAAATTTGAGTAATTCTGTTTTTAATGAATACTCAATTAAGCGGATCAAATTTATGGGAACAAGTATAGCAGATCGACTCGAACAATATGGCCTTAAAAACACCGCACACTACCATCGGAATCAATCAGAGGGGATACTCGCTATTCCATCCGGTGAGCTTCTCTTTAGAAATCAATAACTTACAATCAATGCCACAGATAAGGGACCCAACCAATCTTCTCCACGGTTAAATCTTTATCTCGCTTTAAAGTCCTTTACTCGATAGAGACACGATAGGATATAGCTTCGCTCCACCCAAGAGCACGACAGTCATCAATACGTCGTTCTGCGGTGTTGCCTGCACCTTAAACGTCGAGTTAAGTTTTCGGAGAGTCGACTCGTGCACTGCTAAAGCTTAGGAAAATTCGAGCTCGTAAAAAATCCCCAGCAGCTCGACAGCCACAGCTCGGCGACGATCGTTTCGTACCTCAGCGCAAGGAGCGAAGTCTCTTGATCGCCAATAGCCGTAAAAGAGCCCCGAGGCCATTAAGATCTTTGTCTCACTGCCTCACCCCCTCCCTCCCTTCCCCTTTCTCATGAACTGCACAGAACTGCCCCCAAGAGCGAGTGTGTGCAGTGCGAGATCGCATGGAGTTTCCTCTCCGAGGATAAATATATGCGATTTCCATGTTCCATGAGAAGAGAATAAGCAGAATCCGACACACGTGTACAGAGAGGCTTAGGAGTTCCTTTGGACCTTCCAAACTAGAGTTCACAGGGAAGGGGAGGATGGAAAGAAGCATACATATAGACACAAAAGAAATGTAAAAAGAAGGAGCGGTAGAGAAGGGATGGGAAGGGGGGCAGAGAGAAAGGGCGGTGAGAGAGAGAAAGGTCTTTGGAAAAAGATGGGATTAGTAGAGCTTGGGACACAAGTTTACGTTACATCTAGATTGAGATGCGTTCTTCTTGCGCGCGACACACACGCTCAGGGGTGTAGATAGATGCGGAGGTGGAGAGGTCGAAGGAGGTGGGAGAGGTCGTCTGTGAAAGAAATGAGATAGGCCGAGGAGATAAATGCGTCGAGGGAGCGAAAAAAAGAAGGAAGAAAAAAAAAGCCGAAGTGGAGAAGGAACGCGGGAAGATAAATAGATGGATCAAATTTATTGCGTTTTCGAATAAGTGGAAAAGATGGCTGCCTACGGCGTGCCGCGGCCACAATAAGATATCAAATGTTTTGTTTTCCAAGCATTAAAATTTAGTATGCAGCGACCGACGTTTCTCTCTGCTGTTGCTGCTGCGGTCTTTTCGTCTATGTAGATTGGGAAGCGAGGCGCGCGCATTTTTGTGCTGAGAATCCTTTATTCGTTCTTGAAGGTCTTAGATTTTATGTGTTGAATCATGAGGTTGAATTTTTATGGTTAAAAAATGTATATTTATTTCAAGTACATATGCAGTTTTGGCAGTTTTTATCATTCTAATAGTAGACGTAATATTCAATTTTTCTTACTTTGTTTACGTAAGATCTTATAAATTATACAGCGTTATTATTTGAATTAATCAGAACGAATTATATCAATTGATTAAACATCACCTATTAACAAAATTGCGATTCATAACCACATACATACATCGATTTCCATTTATAGTAAATTATTTTTATTTTTTTTAAAATTATTATTATATAAATATATAAATAAGTTGTTTGACATTATATTATTTAACTTCATTCATACATAATACGTATCATATTAAATTGTAACCAAAATATATAATAGAAAAACAATATATATATACATATTTTCGTTAGCGTATAAACGTTTACGCATAGCTCGAAAATGGTTGGACCATGTTTAATGCAAATTTCTTTTCATTTATTTTATTTTTAGATACGCGTTAGACTTGTTTTGAATAGTAAATCAACCTGTTCTAAATGCGGTAGATTGGTAAAAATAGAGAGTAAGACAGCCTATGGTAATTGTAATGAAATTCTCTTCTGTTTTTCCTCGGAGTAAAAGTAAAATGTTAAAAGTATAAATTTAGTCTATAGTTTATTTTGAATAAAAAGTGCTGTTCTATGATATTTCTTTCTATTTTTAATACATTTCGTATTTCTAACATTTTGATTTACACCAGCTTCAATATTTCACGGACATTAAAGTTGATTTGTACGTCTACCTTGATTCTTCTTCGAAGTATCTCTTTCCAATCCTTGACATTTCAATAGTCGTACATTAAACACGCCGTTCAACATCTCCATAGCGGCCAGCCATTATTAACGGATTCAGATTTAGTCATTTCAAGATTGAGAAATCAGTGAAATCGTGTGTAGCGAGCGAGACGTAGGTGGGGACCAGCAGCAGTCCGTGTCGTATAGGCAAAGCAGCGAAACTAAGACGTCGTATGAATAAAGTGGTTGTTCATTTCGCAGCGCCATGACAAACGAGCCCAGAAGCACGTCGTCGGCGTATAGGCACTTTGAACCTCTCTCTCTCTTCCCGCTCATTCCTGCGCCACGGCGACGAATAAACTTTCTTCGGTATCCTTCTGCGCCTTTCTCTGCACTTCCATCAGACATATATATATATACACGCACTTTTCGAGGGTGGAGCCATTCCGCAGCAGCAGCGGCAGCGACACGCGGGAATTGAGAAACGATCGGTGGGACCACCCTCAGCGCTATAGAGAACCTCTCGATTCCCTCCTCCTCTTTCATCGCTGCGCGCCCGTTTCGTTCCTTTTCTTATAGAAATCGGGGAAAGAAAAAAAAAAGAAGAAATAAAAGGAAAACGAGCGGTTAATATTTATCGCGCCGCCTACCTGCTGCCTTCTCTCGCTCGTTTTTTTCGTCCCTCTCTCTCTCTCTCTCTCTCTCTATCTACCTCTCTTGCACGCGCGCGAGCGAGCGACGCGATAATGTCAAGAGAGCGCAAACTGTTTCCACGGATTCGAGCGAACGAGACAGTGCAGAGAGGGAAAGGAAAGAAAGAAAAAGAGCGAGGCAGTTACGGCCTCGCGCCCGGAGTAATTGCCTCGCCGGGGCAAATTTATTGGGGCTAGGAAAGTTGTTTCAGGGATGAAATGGACGGCAGTTGATTAGCTATGAATGTGCAACTGATGGCGTCGTCTCTCATGCCGACTTATACCTTAGTTTTTTTTTGTTTTTGTACACACACGCGCTCTCGCAGGGAGAAAGAGAGATAGAGGGTTCGGCGATTATTATAGGAGAACGTGGGAATGGAGAAGATTAACTTGTCGAGACACTGTTCTTTATAACGTAATTATGCAAAAATTAATGCTGAATTTTAGTAATTTACACTAAATAAAACTCACTTTTATCGGTCGGAATGGCCGTTCTTAATGCGAAATGCCACACATGAAAGTCGATATAAAGCGTGTCGAGCGATAAATATGTTTCCTCCCCCCCTACGCCGGCGGTTGCTCCTGCTCGGTCCCGACTTTTTGCTCGTCAATTTTATACTTTTCTCCACATATTCGGGGTATACCGGAGAGAAACACGTTCTCCGCGATGCCAATTAAACGAAATTCCTGTGTACTTCTGTATCCCCGCGCGCATTATACGACTGCATAACGATACAATAAACAGCTACCCAATTACTTGAGTATAATATATATCGATCTTGATTAGATATGGCGTGCTTTAGTAACTTCTTCCCGATATATTAACGCTTAAAGATAGCAGTTAATCGATATTTTAAATAAAGAAGATTAAGGTTACATATATATATAGAAAACCAATATTGGCACAGAACTAATTCTGCCACGAGTTTCTGCATCGCTGTAATTTTTTCACATTTGAAAGAGATGTTTTACAGCAAGATTAAGCAGTCACACGACGCGATTCCAAACAACTTAGCACTTGTACATACCAGTTCGAAATAAAGTAATATAATATAGTCCTCGTATAGAAAAACCTAGTAATCGCATTCATCTCTCTCGTTGCGCTCAGCTCCATTTGCATGACTTTAGAGAGCTGAGTTACGATAACGAGGCGCGCATGCATCAAACCGGAAACGTATATGTACACAAAAGTCGTCAGCGAACTGCTGATGGCTCTCGGACGAACGTGAGAGTATATCCCAAACAAAGAAAATTTCACTATTATTATACACGATACGGTGGCTAGCAGTATGCGACAGTACTTTTCCCATGATCGCTAATACGTTCATAGGCGGACGATTGTCGCGCGTGCCGCAAAAATAGTCAATAATTCATGCGCGCGCTCGCGCACACAGACACACGCTGTGTTTTTCCTCTCTCTCGCACACCGGATCCTCGCAATTGAACGAGACACTACGACAATTACGTCTGCCTCGCTGACTAGCCCGAACTTGAGAGAGAGAGAGACAGAGAGAGAGAGAGAGAGAGTGGAAAAAAAAGAAAAGAAGAGACGGACAGGGCGGAGACTCGCGTTACTGTTGATTTTTATTAACCCTCATCCAGATTGACGATATGGGGTGGCGCCTAGCCTTCTATCCAGACCGCGAAGCGACTTTTCCGTTGTGTGTGTCTCTCTCTCAAACTCTCACCCACGCTCTCTCTTTCTCTCTCGCACCGCTCTTTATTTACAAGTTTTCCTCCCCTTTGTTCCGGCGATGGCGATGAATGTATCGCGTGCATAAGAGTAAGAGAGAGAATGAGAGACAGAGAGAGAGGGACGGGGGAGGGGTCACGGTCGGTTTATACAACGGGGGTCGCTTATACTACTGGAAAGAGTATACCGAGGATGTACGTCATTCAATAACTCAAATCCGGCTCAATTTCCCGAGAAGAAAGTTTGCTCTCGGGCGTCCGGACGACGAGGGTTCTGCTCCGCAGTTTTCCTGCCGCACCATGCGAGTATATATACACGTACATATACCATACGAGTGTGCGTATAGGACGCGCTATACTCGTCCCTCTCGTGTTTGGCATGGCTCGAGTGTTTGGGTGTGGGTTGTATATATGTCTATGGGAGCTCGATGACCGTCGCGACGCTTTATTAACGTGATGCTTTACGGTCGATTATTGTAAGCCGAGCTACTACGGGGCAACTACTACGTGCTTCGTCCAGTTTATATTCCCTGATAAAAGTCTCGCCTCCGTAAATTTTGTTGCTTCGCCACGTTGTTTTACTGGGCTTTAAGAGTCCCGAACAACCATAACGATACAATGAATGGAATATCTATTTTAATATATTTTAACGATGATAAAAAAGCGTTTGTATTAAACAGTCTGAATATTCGGTAGATAACGTCGCTAGCAGTCATTGTAAACTAATTTAAATTGCAAGTCAATTTGGCGTCTTTTAATTACATTTTACTAATCATAAGCAGAGCACCTAAACGATTAATTATTAAAATCTTGCTTAATTCCTAATCTTCCCGGCTTGGCCTCCGGTATAAAAAGCTGGAATTTTCCCAGGGACGAGAAGTAACGGCGCAAAAAGCATTCAAAGTTTTTAATATCCCAAGCACGGTGGCTCTACACACCCTTCGTTGCCTACGCCGGTGCCGCTACATACTCAACGCGCGAGCACTCGACATTCCAAACACGCTGTATATATAGGGTATAAGGGGCGCCAGAATACGGGGTGGAAATTTAACTGATGAAAAGTGCCAGCCATTCCCGGGGATGCATTACGCGGCTGCCCTGGAATGACGTTGTAATGAATTAAGGGAAATCAGAAATTGCTTTAAATAGCGCTGTAAAAATGAAGCTCGCCCTCTCCCTCTCTCCTCATCCTCCTTTCGTAAAAAAAAAGAAAAAGAAAAGAAAAGAGAGGAGAAAAAGGCAAGAGAAAGAAAATAAGAGAGGAGCTAGCCAAGACCACCTAGAGAGAGAGAGATAGAACACCGTGCGTAGCGTGTAAGGGGTACCGGCTGGCGTTGCAACGCGCGCGCGCACGAGGAATGCGTAGCCCTCCACCCACCCCACCTGGAAATTGCCAAGAAAGCGCGTATTAAAATCGCCGGATTTACTGGGGAGATAAGCCCGACGAGGAGAACCTCTCCTCCTCCGGCTATACCGAGGGGTGGCGAAACGAAAGCCAAGAGAGAAAAGAAAAAAAAGAAAACACAGGCGAAGAAGCGGTATGGAACAAAAAAAAAGGAATAGAAGAAAGCCCCGAGGGCGGGGTGTGGGGCAAAAAAGAGATGAAAGGGAGCCGTGCGCTGGTGGGTGGAAAAACTCGATATCCCTCTCTTCTCTCTCTCTCTCTCTCTCTCTGTCTCACTCGCTGATGGGAGAGAGAGCATTACCGTCGCGTCGTTATCCAAAGCAGAGCGAACACGCGAGCCCCGACGCCTTCTTCTTCTTCTCTCTTTCTCTCCGGAGCGCGCGCTCCAACCCCACGGCACTCGGAAAACGGCCCTCGATTCCGCGCCCCTTTAACGCTCGAATCATTTAAGTCGCGCGCGCGCGCGACTGAGAGAAGCGAGTTTTCGTGCACAGCTCTCAAGCGCTCGGTCCATTCTTTTTCTCTCGCCAAGCTCGACGGCTCTTTATTCCTTCCGCGGCGTGGCGAGCATTCGCACTTTTTTCCTCCTTATTTCGTACGCGTATTTTTTCGATGAAACTGTCCCCGCATCTTAAGATCCTCTCTCTCCCTCTCTTTCAAAACAAACGACTGCTTCGCGTCATTGCACGTATACACTCTGTGTGTATAGGAAAGCAGTGCGCGAACAAAACTTGCGAAGAAAGAGAGCGAGAGAAAGAGAAATGCTCGAAGCGAATCCGCCGTTGTTCTTTTCCTTCCTTCAGACTGCTTTTCAGTCGAAACGGTTATTTTTATTTCTATCTCCTAGACGTGTTTTATTTTTCTTTACATATATATGTATATGTATAGACGTAGTTCGGGGTTTGAGAAACGGGGCTCGCGGAAAGTTTGGTTTTGATGAAGCGATCGTCTCATGAATTTTTACGTTCCAAATATTTATACGCGCGCTGGAACTCTCGCTTTTTCTAGCGACGATATAAATCTCTGCTCCATTTGATTATCTTTGGTTTTCGCTCGAGTTGTATGTTTCGAGTTCACTATTCGAGCGAACGTATTATATAATAGTTATATGTATTGTGCAACGTTTATCGCGATTTAGTTTTGGTATACTTTTACAGCGAGAAACAAAAGCATGATTATAATTAAAGTGAGTATTCGAGATAAAAACTGACAATCATACCATTTGTGCATTGTGCTTCGCTCGCTGTCACTAAATTTATCCCATAAGATGGTACCCATAGCCAATCCAACTAAAAGCGTTGCATAATGCTTAAATGTATAGGTATCATCTAAAATGTATTACAAAATGAAATCTAAAAATAACTCCGTTGCGCATAGACACAGCTGAAATTCAAATTCTCGAGACTTAAAATTAGTCACATAAGGTATAGTTTGGTTACAGGCGTGCAACTAGCCAAATCGCAATAAACGAAATCGGCCGGCGACTAGGCAGAAGCCCCCCTGCAAACGCGCAACCCGGCATACGGGTATGCAAGTGCGGCTGCTCGTCTGCGGTCTCCCGGTATCGTCTCCCCCCTCCCACTTGCACTCGTCGGTCCACGGCAACAGCAGCAGCGGCGGGCGATTCCCTACTTTTCTCCGTCGCCGCGTGCCTCGAGCCATCCGCTCCCCGAGATCTCCCCGTATGCTTCGCAAAGCCTAGGCTCCAAGAGCCGTGGCAATAATCCATTGGGGACACCCCCGCCTTCTACGACACCTTCGCTCCACCCCAGACTCTCTCTCTCTCTCAGTCTCTCTATATATACAGCGGCTTTTACCTTCTCCCTCTCTTTCTCTCTCTCTCTCACTGTCTCTTGGCTTGATCCTCTCATACTCTGTATAGCCGCTCCACACGAGGCGGCGGCGGCGGCGGCCGCTCGGTACGGCACTCAAACGCTCGTTGCTGCGCTTTTATGTCATCGTAAAAGCGCAGTAACAATTAATAAGTATCTCGTAAAAGCGATTACTGTTGACACCTCTTTGAATGACAGGGACGGTCCCGTGCCTGCTCACTTTCTCTCTCTCTCGCTCCCGTCTGCAGACTGCGAATAATATACACGGAGGAGTGAGAAGGAGAGAAAAAAGCGGATCGGTTACCGCGGAGACCAAGAGACAGAGAGAGAGAGAGAGAGAGAGAGAAATGAAAAGCGCGTGCCGTGTATAGGTATATATATATTATGCGTGTACATAAAGGCGCTTATAGACGAGGTGTACGTGCAACGAGGCGCGAGTGACCGCAGCCTGACGGGCTTGCAGGCGCGCGTGCGCTCTCAACCTGATTGGCCATAAATTTCGTTTATGCGTCGGACGTTACTTTTAATCAGGCAGTTATGCGCAATGATGGTCACGTGGAAATTTCTCTTTGTCTCCCTTGTTCTCTCTCTCTCTCTCTCTCTCTTTACTCACTCCCTCTTTCGCTTTCTTCTATACATATAAATACGCGCTTTTGACGCGCGGTTTATGTCGTCGCGCATCGCGGAGTTATACGTGATGCGCTTGTAAATCATCACCTTGAATGTGGAATTGCGCGTTGCGATTTTTTTTGCGCGCCGTACTTCCGTTTTCTTTTCAGTGTATAGCGTTTGGCTTAAGTGCTGATTTACGAGATTGCTCTCTTGCATTAAACTCTTGGACGCTGTGCGTTGTGTAAGTGGAACAAGGATTTTTCGAAGATTATATGAAACAGATTCAAGGGTTAACGAGCGTCCGTTGTTTCGTATTTGCTTATATTGTGGATGAATATTCTCACTTCTATATATGCATGGACAAGATATTATTCAAGTATAGTCATGCGCAAGTCGGCACGTAGAAATATTGTAATTATGGTATGAATACGATCTTTTTCTTTAACAATTTCGTAGTGGAAATATCTGTAAGATATCTTCTAGCTGATAATCTTGAAATTTGAAAACGTGACTCGATCAACACCTTTGCACAAAAGAGAATCATCATTTTTACAACCAAAGTTTAATCTGTACATTTTTAGTTATATACCTTTACATTTAAAATACCTAATATGACTGCAAGCAAAATAAAACTATTTTTAACATTAAGTTCAAATTTGTTAATTACCCATGCAATATATCTAAATCTACATATAATTATAAAAATTCCAACACAGTAGGTAGGTTCGTGAACAGCAAATAATCATTGCATTCAGTCAATCGTGAAAGAAAATCTAATTGTTCATACTCGTATATAAATGAGTGCAAAGTACGTCTCGAGCTCCTTGTTTCATTTGAATGCTCAGCCCCGGCATCCTACTTTCCATATACGGACGACTAAAGCAATAGTAGTGGAAGCAACTAAGCAGTCGCGCAAGAATTAAACAAGTTTTGTCTCGAAACTGCCGCAATGAATCCCAAAGTGTTGGTGTGCGCCAGCTCTAGCAGCAGCAGCAGAAGCTCGCCGCAAAGCTAGAGCGCGCGCGCGCACGAATCCTTAATAAAATTTAACACAGCCATTCGGCGCGCGCGCGGGCGTTCCTTATTATTTTGTTTTTGACGCCATTATGTGTCTCGCGCTAGCGGAAGCCTGCGTCCGTACACTCGCTCGCGGAATACACGCGCGCGCGCGCACACACATACTATTCGTCGGATGGAGGTGGAGGAAGGGGTGGGATATGTGTCTTCCGAAAGGTGGTCGTTGCGCGGCGGCAGAGCAACAAATACAATTCCAGCAGCAGCAGCAGCCGCCGCCGTCCGGGCCATTGCGGCTTCCATGGTTGCGAAGAGCAGACTAGATAATATTGTGAGCTTCTCTCTCTCTCTCTCTCTCGCTCTCGCTCTCTGTGTTGGATATAGGAACGCGCGAGAACGGTAGCCGCAAAGCCGCGGTCGGGTCTGCGCGTCGTTGCCTTAATTAAGTTACACGCCGGTCGCATTGTTCTGAGCGCATAAATGTCACTGCAAAGAGGGGATATTAATTACTTTCAATACTCTTGGCCGTGTGTCTGGGTATATACGCGAGGTGCCGACTGTGTGTGCGTGTGTGTACAAGCCACGGGTGGGAAATAGGAGAGACTGTGCGCTACTGGGGGATGATTCGGTTTTCGAGCGCGCGGGATCCTCTCTTCAATGGCAACTGTAGCCTTCGGGCTGCAAAAATCTAATAATGAAACATATCTAGCGGAATAAGCTCAAGATCTTTTACTTAACGCCACTGGAACGAGCGCCGAATGATGGGTTAATGAAACGAATATTATTATCATCTACTGATAAAATCGTTAGTAAACAGTTCGGTATTAAGCAGGAGTGTCTTTAGAAATTCTCTTAAAAACTCGCCGGTTACACTTAAAAACTGCACCGATACTGAAAATATAACACAATTTTCATGCGATATTGCCGATAAAAATATTCAGCTTTTTTATTTTTCAAGCTCTTATCGATTTCTGAATGGTCCAAAGTGGAGGAGGTGGAACTTCGCCAGTTCAAAACTTCAAAACCACTCTACATTGGCCATTACTAAAATCGAAAACGTTATTAAAAAGAAAATGAGTATTGTAATAAACGTAATCTATATGTAGTTTTGATAGCATCAAATTGCAAGTGATGACAATATTGTTATAATTATATTCAATATAAGCCTATCGTTTCTCGTATTAACGGAAAGATTTTATTTCTATATTCATCCATTTATACTGAGGATAATTTATGCAATTTGACTTACATTATAATAATATAGGTATGTGTCAATAATAATGTTATGAAATAAGAAAAAAAAAATTGTTTATTTATGCAAAGTGTATGTTTATGCAAAGGTTGGACGACATATCGTTCTATTACTTATTCATAATAAGGATATAACAGTCACTTTATTGTGTTTATTATATACCACACGTTAAGAATCTGATTAATACAGAATCTATCATAACTTGAAATTAGTAAGATAAAAAATTGCACCTAAATCCAGCGAACATACGAAAATCGCAGTAATGCTCCCATAATAAGTAGTAAAACCCGTAGATATAAGTCCCGTTCGCCTCTTTCAGCTTCGTTTGATAGCAACATTTGTTACGAGTTCTCGTATGAATGTTTTTTTTTTGTACCAATCCAACACACATAAAAATACTGTACGTTACCCACAAATGAGGTGTAATATCGTATCTCTTCGTTTTTCCTACGAGAGGGGGATTCACAAACCATGTAA
The DNA here is from genome assembly GCA_900490025.1 of Megastigmus dorsalis. Classification (NCBI taxonomy): domain Eukaryota; kingdom Metazoa; phylum Arthropoda; class Insecta; order Hymenoptera; family Megastigmidae; genus Megastigmus; species Megastigmus dorsalis. The sequence continues at coordinate 85,753 of UELU01130506.1, forward strand.
CCTCTCCCCGCTCTTTTTTTTTGCCGAAAAGAAAACCCCTGTCATTCGTCCCTTCGTTCTGGCGACTCAGCATTTCAATAAATACTGCCTATATATAAATTTCGATGAACGGCGAATACAACTGTTTAGTTCACTTGAGAAAGAATTTATCTGATATATCAAAGCGAATTTTATCTTTTTTGGTTCACGTTTCACTTTTAATATGTAATTTCATAAGGACTTTGTCATCGACATGACAATTTATCCTTTAGTAGTTTTTACAACTTTTTAATTAGAACATTTTTTAACTTTGTACGCAAAATATGATTCTGCAATTAAGTTTATGAAATTTTTAAATTAAAATTATACAAGGAACATCTATGTCACAGTCGTGCCTGAAAAAACTGCTTGCTAAAAATAAATATAGTTAGTGAATTATTTGAATACTCTTAATAGTAATCCTTTATTATTTATATCCAGTATTATATAAATCGGCAATCAATAATTCACAAGCAAAGCATTAGCTAAACATATATCGCCCCTTGATTATCAATAACATTCTTCTATATACTATATGTAACTGCAATCCAAACGTTTTCATGGTACCATTAGGCCCTCACAGAAAGACAAACAGTCCATAAGCTATTCCAGACCAGTACGTCCATCGGCACTCGAAACGGAAAAGGAAGTGTCGATTAATTGCCAAATCTCAACATTATCGTCTCGCCATCAAGTTGATTAGCCATCAAAGGAAAATATAGCCCCTTTCGCCACGTATAGGGTGAAGTGGAGGTTTTCGCCCGCGAGAGAATTGAGTGTTGCCCCAGCCGAACTTCTTTCGACTCGCCGACAGCAAAGGCTTTCCTCGAGGCTGCTCGGATAGGTCTCGAAGGGGGTTGCTGTTGCCACTATAGCAGCGCCGATGCCACTCTAGCAGCCTTATGGCGATCGCGAGCGAACGAACTGAAGCGACCGCCGCTGCGGAGGAGCCAGGGATACACACACAGGGCCCGGGATGGGAAGAAGGAGGGCAGGAGCGAGGCAATAGCCTTTACGACTGAGCCATAGTATCGAACGATCTATCCAGCCATTAAGATAGTCTCGGAACGATTCGGTAACCTTTAGGTCTCCGAAAGCGATATAACGCTATCGACTGCTGCTGCTGCTTCTCCTGCTGCTGCTGCTGCTGCTACGCGAGCTGCCGGCATTTTCGTGAACAATGCCCTCTCTCGTTCTCTCTCTCTCTCTCTCTTCCCTTCCATATACACACACCTCTATTGCTGCTTCTTCTTCTTCTTCTTCTTCTTCTTCTTCTTCTTTTAGCAGACTCTCAAGCCTCTTTCTCTTTTCCCATTTTCTCGCCGCGTCGTCGCCTGCGCGTCCGCAGTTTTTCCTCCTTCCTTGGCGAAACTCGTTCAGCTTTATTTCGAATTAGTTTTTTTCGTGCGCTCCGAAAGCAATATTGTTTTTAATTATTTTTTTTTCTTTCTCGTGTTTAACTTGCGCGCCCACGGACAATGGTTACGTATATATGGTAAATACCGCGAGCGACAAGTCTGAATTTAATGAATTACTGAATTTTAAATGTATATAGATGCTAGATATTCAAATGCAATCTTGCTAGAAGCTTTGAGAGAACGGAATATACAATGAACACTTATTATTTTCGTAGTATAGCCACTGACCTTGATAAATAAATACGCGTGCTTAGAATGCGATGTCAATCAGATAAGGGAATGTTTGTGTTGAACGCCATATAGGGTACGCAGAAAAAAAAGTTGTCATCAAAATTCAATTTTCCTGCGGGAATTTAAAAAAGGCAAATTAGCAGAAAAAGATCGCAGCTAAAGTACACAGGGAATATTCGAAGCGCCGCGATGCACTTTTAAAATGCAAATTTTGAACTTTTTCCTTTTCTCTCTCTCTCTCTCTCTCAGTCTCGCGCTGCACGAAATAAGTACCCCTTTTTTGTCTGGCGCTCGTAGTATCAGCTCGAGGAGCGGCGCGTGCACAAGCATTTTTTTTTCTTCTGTCCGCGACATTTAACCAATCTTTCTAGTGTACGCACATGGAATCATTTGTGTGCATTGAGAACAGGGCAGATTTCGCATAAATACGATTTACCGGCTCTTCTTGCATAAAAGCACTTGGATGCGTAGTTCGCGACGTCGTACCGAGTCATCTCGATAGTGGTGCTACTGTTCTCTCTCTCTCTCTCTCTTTCACTCTCGACTCCCCCTCAATAATGTCCTTAGCGCGCACAAGTACAGCCGTAAATATATCGTGCATCGTTGGCGCAGAGTTCGTTTGCAGGCCGCGAATACGCGCGCGGACTGAGTCGCACCAGAAATTGATTTTATCGAGTCGCAATCGTCGAGAGTGCAGCTAATAATGCGAGAAACGATAATGGGCGCGCGCTTGCAGAGAAAGAGAGTGAGAGTGTGGGTGGAAAGTTGCTCGTGCTCTCGGGTCCTCGTTACGATATATTCCTGCCCGTCGAAGGCATCTATATCTATATATAACGAGAGGGAGTACGAATGTGCAGCTCGATCAAGAACTCACGAATCTTCTGTGTGTCTCTCTCTCTCACTCACACTCCTTCCTCCCTTGACTCGGTCTCTGACGCAATTGCCGCGCGGAACCAAAGGAAACACATAGATATAGCGCATATAAAATGCAATAACGACTTTGGAGGGCGGGCGCGCGAAAACCGGAAGTATATATGTATTCGCACATGCACGTATGTAGCCGAGTATGCGTGGGTGTGTATATAGAGGCCCGCAGAGAGGAAAAAGCGAACAAGCGGCAGAAAAATTGCGCAGCGCGGAGAGGCAGAGGGAGAGAGAGAGAGAAAAGGCGAGATAGTATGCATATATCGCGCGGAACGGAGCGTTATACTGCAGTAGCGGGTATAGCCGTGGAAGTGGGGACACGTCGAGAGAGAGAGAGAGAGAGAGAGAGAGAGAGAGAGAGAGAGTGAGAGAGAGGTTGGCGGCGGCAGCAGCAGCCTCGGCGACGGCGTGTTTGACGTGGGGGGTTTTCTCTCTGGCAACGGGGGCGGGTTCGGCTTCCGGTGTGCACAGCAGAGCAGAGCAAGAGCGAGAGCGAGAGCGAGAGCGGAGAGAGCGACGTTCCCCGAAGGGGTGTGGAATGGAATGGAGTTGCGCCGCGGCGTCGACCCCCACGTGTAAGAGAGAGGGAGAAGTTCGGTGGGGTGGGCCGCGAGGGGTTCAGAGATTGATAACGCAATTCCAAGACTGCCATTACCCCCGTCCAAACGGCCGAGAGAGCAGCAGCACAGCGGCGGCGTTCGACTATCTTTTTTGCTCCTGGCTCTCTCTCTCTCTCTCCCTTCTGCTCCAGCTCCTTCCTCTTGCACACCTACACATAGACAGAGTTACCGAGGGAGAGTGAGAGAGAGAGAGAGAGAGCTGGCGATATAGAAGGGAAGTAGGTATGGTCCAGGGACGGCGAGTTTTAGAAATGTTAACTCCATAAATGCCAGCCCCGCTGGCTATGACCTCGCGCCCGCCCGTCCGCCCGCGCCTTCTCCTTCCTATATAGCCCTGGAGCGAACAACGAGGCGCGCAGTTGGAAAAAGGAAACGCGCGAGGATGGAAAGGCCGAGATGAAAGAGGAGAGGGATGCGCGATGAAGATTGCTTTTGCTCGGAAAACTATAGCCGAATAGTTAATTGAACCTTGTTTCGGGCTACGCATCTTTATTTTATTTAAGCACTATAGATTATTCTTCTCATTGATGTAATTTTCGATTTAGATAAGTAAATTAAAATATAAAGTCAAAATTATATCAGTGCCAATAGTTATCGTGGTCTTGGTCTTGGTTTTGAGGATCATGATCTTCAAGTAGTTTTAAACATAGCGTTCCGCTAAGACTATAATTTCTACACATTTTAAAAAAGATAAACAGTAACAAAAATGGATAAGTCCACTATAAAAATTAAACGAGTCGAGAGTACAAAATATCTAGGTATGATATTTAACAATAACATGAAATAAAATAAACAGATTGAATATAATTACATCAAGATAAAATACCTCATCTTCGTACACTATATACTGTAAAAAATTATGACAACGGATAACCTTGGCATGATATATATTATGCCTTCTTTTACAGTGTCATTGCATATATAATGATAGTTTATGGAGGTGCCGGTATTAAATTACTGCAAAGCCTACAAAATAGATTCCTTAAAAAAGTTAACAAAAATTAATTTATCACTGAAAAAAATCCACTGAACTTAGATCAAATCTTTACATAAAACTAAAGAAATAAGTAAGAATAAGTAACAACAGCGACGGATGAATAATATAGAACAAAACTGATAATATTTTCGGTAAATTAAACATAGTAATTATACTGCAGTATTGTAAAGGGATTTGGATAGTATTCTACGAATATTTACCGAGTCGCAATCCTATCATATCAATATATTGTAACAATAGTATAGTATGTGTATGTATGAATGAAAGAATGTATATGGATGTTAGTATTATAGTTTGTAACAAAATTGGTATTTCGAATTTTGTGGATATTATAGTAGAAGTTATTACCCGGCCCTGTGTACCTGTATTTCAATACCTCTATGGGACTAATTATATATCGTAATTAGCTGAATGAATAAATAAATAAATAAATATTATGTCAAGGATATTTCAGAACTTTACATAGAAATTGTTTTAACCTGAAATTCTAAAACCTTAAATTGTAAAACTCGTGTTGAAATTCTTATTCACTGAAAATTAGAGGGATACAAAAATTTTTAACGTTTAACCTACAACGACACGCAATAGTTTACGTTGTTGTGATTCATGTATTCAGTTTATCAAATTTTAAAATTTTTGTATAAAAGTTTCAAAAATCTGAAAAATGTAAGTGTGACTTATACGTCACATATATAATTAACGGACTAATTTTCATTCTATATATAACTTACAGTGTTGGCTGAATCTTATACGAAACAAAAATCTTATCAAAAAGTCATATTTTCATTCTAATTATTGTAATTCCTAGAAATTTCAATCACACATATCAACATAATTGTGGGTTTTTCTATTATTTTATCCAATATCGGAAGTAGAGACGATATTTTCCCGAAAATATTTAAAAGAAAAAAAAACCAATGTGACTTTTAAAAAAAAAATTCTTTCTGCGTCTTTCATCCCTACAATGGCCCCATAAAATAGAAGGTCCCCAGAAAACGTTTCTCCTTTTTCTGCAAGGCCATCTTTCCTCGCATTATTTTACGGAAAAGCTCGCGTTCTCTCGGTTCGCTTCCAAATCCCGGGGTAGAAAAGTTTCGCCGGTTCAGCCGCGCGCACAGTCCCCGAGCTTTCGCAAAATATACGATTATAACGATAATTGTATGTGCGGAGTGCAAGGCGTGCAAATCTTGTTTATTCGTTGCGCGCGCGTTTGCGCGTGTATTGGAATATATAGCGCTAACGTGTATATATGCATCCGCGTTGAGATCGCGTAAAGTAAATATTCCAATGACGCTTTTAATGGTAAAAAGCGCAGCTACTTTGTGCTCTCTCGGTAATTTCCCTTGTTTATTGAATAGTTTCTCGGCAGCTAGTGACGGTATATACCGTAATCCATTAAATTTTTAAGTTGTCAAACTAATTATTATTGATATTTAAGGAGTAAAATATTTTTATTTTTTCTCTGAAAGACAATGTAGGAAAATTAGTTTAATTTTAAAGTTTGTTACTACAGTTTACAAAGTCATGTTAGTTAGTATAAAATTACGTTTACTACAAATGTTGATAATAAATTAGGAATTAAATTTAAATTTAAAATGTAATGGTTAATATTAAAAATATAATTAAAATATTATTAAAAGAGGAGAAATTAAACACTATGCAATTATCCATAAATTGAGAACTTCTTTGGAATAACCACATATTGCAAATGCGAAAAATGTAGTTTTGTGAAAAATTAAATTGAAAGTTTTGACGGTAATTAAGACCCACTCTGAAATGAGTTTTTCGTCAAGCTTAACTTGATTATTTCGTCGCAAACGTATATAAAATTATATTGCCGGATACGTAAGAGCGAGTACTCTTAATATTTTTATTCTCCAGATAAAACCACGTACACGCAGTTCATACATTGCATAGCACGAAATAGTTAATCACGCTAGGAGAAATAATTTCAAAACTCTTTTTAACATAGAGATTTATTGCGTAGTTCAAATACAGGATTCCAAAAAGGAGCTAATCTGCTACGTGCTCATCGCTGATCATAGAAAAGGTCTGACCGCTCGAAAAATTAATAATACTCGATATTATGTAACGATCATCTTTTAGCAAGATCGCATTCTACATTGACAAAATTGTTAATATTTATTTACATGCATCTTTTGAAATAATTCTGTAACGTTAATAGTTGTATCCGTAGCACATATAATATCTAATTATTACAAAAGTGGACGTAAAAACTGATGGACTCAATTCATTCTTGAAAAGTAAATAAATAACACCATTGTATCAGACTTTTATGATATTTATTTCATTTTAGGCGATAAAATAAAAAATAGCGAGGCAAGCGTGTATACGGACAGATGAGGAGGGAAGTTTGCAAAGACTTGCTGAAAATGACCGAGCATTGAAGTGAAGATAGGAAAGTGTTAATCCCGCCGAGCAACTTTGCGTCTATAGAGAACTTGGCCGCTTATACCAGGAGGATTTCCATCCAATAAATTTGGAGCTTTGTATAAGCTTTCCACGCTTGAGTTTAAATCCTGGCGTTCGTGCGCGGCTTTATGGGGCGCGGCGGCGCGGCGGCGGCGGCACGGGTGCGTCTGTGTGCGCAAAAGGATTGTATGTAGAGACGCAGGAGAGATAAAACCCTCCACTCGGCACCGCCCCTTAAGTGTCGTGAATATTATTCTTTAAAAGCACTCGAATCCACGGCCATTTCGACTTTTTTTTCCTTAAAATAAAAATTTCATTAGTCCGCCGTATGAAAGTTCAATGGAAATCTCTCCTTGAATTAAGGTGTTTCGCACTCTAATTTTATTCCGGATTTTCTTATGACTACGGTTGTATCATAAAATTATTACAAAATTCCAGTTGATATTTGAGTCCTCTAAAAACATTTCCTCTGTTCGACAAAACAATAAATTTTCACTTTTATTAAGGTATTTCTACATATTTTATTGTATTTTGTGAATTCTGATGGCATTGAAAATGTACGACGAAAGTATTTTCAATTTTCTGATCCAAATTTTTCAGATTACAATTCTGGAATTTCAAATTCATATGTTACATTATTGAAATTCAAACCACGAGACATACCAATGTATAAAATTATTGTAAACTATAAACGTAATAAATTAGAATATAAATTAACTATATTTATGCAATTATAATAAAATTATAATTAAATTGTCTATGTCAGAGTACAATATACATACATGTTTAAAGAATAAAAAATTATTTTTATACTATTTCATTTCACGAGCACAATATTCTTTGGATGTATGAAAACCAGCTGAAATTGTTTTTTCTCACAATGTAAAAGAGACAAAACGGAGGAAGAAAAACTATGAAAAGCAGAAAAAGAAAAAAGGAACAAGTTCTCAAGGGATGGTAAGATATTGGTTTTCATCCGGGTCGTTTCAAGGGTCGTAACGTTTGATAAAAATGCGTGTTACGCGTTCCGGACCCACCTTGGCTCGAAAGAGCACCTTGGGACTCGTACACGCCAGAAGATCACGAGAATTTTCCCTTCGCCCGAACACTCGTAGCGTCACTGCATTCACCCGATAGGGTGAACATGTAAATAATCAAGATAAAAAAAGTATTTTCTCCTAGTACTTGGTAAAAGTGTAAAACTAATGATCTTGATATTACGGTTCGAATAAAATAATCAAATAAACTTAAACAGTTATATTCAATGTGTGTAAAGTATAAATAAATGATTTTTAGAGCGTCATCAGTTTTGAAATAAGGTGAAAATAAACTTTTTTGGTTGTATAGATGAATTTTTAAGGCATTGAATACAGTTGGTAAAAATAATTCAAGTATTTTATTTTAAACGTATGTAATACGAATATTATAAATGTTCGCATTGGTAGAAATAATAAACTACAAACATTTTCAATGCTATAATTTTTTTTGGTTATACGTATATCGTCTAATGATTACATTGTAAAAAGCTATTGATCAAACTTTTATCTTTTAAAATTAATTACATCATTTCTGTAATTATTTAATTTGTAGCTATAAATTTAATATTAGCAAAA
>UELU01130508.1:0-80900 GCA_900490025.1 Megastigmus dorsalis
CCGCGACTGTGGGTGGATGGGGGGAGGGGGAGGGGGGCGATGGTGCAGAGCGGAGAAAAAGACGTGGGCCTAGATATATATTCGCGTATACCACGTCTCGGGTCGCTCCCTCTTTTTTTTTTCTTTCCACGGGCTCCTTACATCGTCGACCTATCCGCTGCTGTGAATATGGCTGTGTATATAGTGCGCCCGGCGATTCGTGTTTCTGCTCTTTTACCTTCGATTTTATATATAATTTGCAGTTCGGGCGCGTCATTATCTATCGGGAGCTCAATGCGCGCCTCGCGTTTTTCTTTTTACCCCACCCCAAAATCTGTATAATTTACATCGATACGCTCGCGCGCTTTTTCCTATTGTCCTATACAGTCTTCTCTGACTCATCTCCCGATTGTTACACGCGTAATAGAGCGACAAGATTGGCTTTAAATAGTTGGTTGATTTGATTCGTGGAAATTTCGAGCTTGCACACTGTACGCGGCAGGGGCCTCATAGTGATTGATTCTTGCGAAAGAGCTGAATAAAAGGAATTGCGCTGCGGAATTAAAAGACGCTTCTGCGGCGCGTGCGCGCGGATTATGTACATGATTAATCCTATTGAAATTGTGCAATGCGTTCCCGGGCTATAACTAAACCATCCGCAACAGTTTTTGCCTGCCGCGATCGGAAAAGGTGTTTTGCTCTTGCGCGAATGGGATTGAATTTGGAGTAGGGCATAAGACTCGTTGATCTTTTGGAGTAAACAAATACGTACAGCACTCAACGGTTTAGACAAATGAAAGTTCGTTGAAGTATCTGTCATTTCCTTCGATTAAAATGAATTATTAATCTATATTAAGAGTTCATACACTTTTCTACCTGTATGGAGACAGTAACATGTTTAATGTTTATCGATCGATAGATTTAATTATATTCATATACATGATATAATTAATTGACTTTCATAAAGAAAAACTTGACAATTGAAACATAGAGAAAAATATAAATATCTCATCAAAAATATTAATTTTTCAAAGTCTTTTTTATGTTACTAATTTTCTTTTTCAATTTAAAAATACATAAAAAAAAATATATTTGAGACTAATCCATAAAGTAATCACTGTCGACTCCCTTTTACATGCCATTCAAAATCTGCGGGCACTTACTATCTATATTCACATATCGTTCACGATTCAAGCGTCTCAAACTCTAGCTCTAGCTCAACAGTCCTGGATTAACCCACAACCGTCCCAGATTGCCGCGCTTCTCTGCAAGTAGCCGCAAACACGCTTAATCACCGTACAGTATCCTCTCGCCGCCTAATTCCTTCTAAACTACTGCGCACATCATCCATAAATTTCCAAGGCTTCAAAATCAATCAATTTCTCGGGTCTGGCGTATTAAATATCCCCCTTCGCGAATTAAATGTCGATCAATCTACCTCCGCTCGCTAGACACCTTATGAGCAAAAAAAAAAAGAAACCCATAGCGCGCAAAGCATCGTCGTTAACCCACGCAAACACGATTTCGCGTATATACAGCGCGCGCGGTCCGCGTGGTCCAATCTCTCTCCCCCTCCATCTCTCTCTCTTACTCTGTGTTTGTAGCCGACATGAATGGGATATCCCATAGCGGCTGAAAAGCTGTAGCGGCGCGGCGCGTCTCCCCCGGATTAGCAGCAGCAGCAGCAGCAGCGGCAGCGGAGCAGTTATACGGCGCGCACATGGCTAGGAGAGCACCAAATAGTCCTTGATGGCAGCGCGCGCAACTCCCGCGGCGAGCGCGCGGCTCTACCCACAGGTGGGGATTCGATCGTCTCTCTCTCTCTCTCTCGGTTCTGTGTATATGTGTACCACTGCTGCTGCTGCTGCTGCTGTTGCTGGCGACACGAGAAGAGCAAAGGGAGAGAGAGAGAGAGGAGGACGGAAAGGAGGAAAGGGGCCGAACGAGCGATATAACGCGAAACCAGACTCTCGCGCACTCAATAGTTCGCCTGCCCTCGCGATTGTCAAATCCTTACCCTTAAAACCGAGAGAGGAAGCAGCCGGAGCCGCCGCTACCAATTCGCTCGTTATTGCCGAATTCGTCCGCCCGGAGCTGACTGTTTCTACTTTGCGTGACCAAGTTCAACCTGTACGCGAAATTTTATTTTTCGTTTGGATTTTTTTTTTCCCCCGTCGGGTCCAAAGTGTGCATCGAGACAGTGCCGAGAATTCCTTCTAGCCGCGCGGTTTATGGTTAATTGCTGAGGAGTGATCACGACGTAGAGGAGGATTATACATACGGCACGAACATGAGCAAATCGTGGCAGGGTTTGTTTCTTTCTTTCGGCATAGCTTTTACTATTAGTTTCTCTCTTCATTTTTTTTTCTTTTTCTTTTGAGTGTTTATTGATTAAGTTCTGTGTATTGTGCGGATTTATCGGTTCCATAGCGTTGGATCTTCGACACGATGCGCGTGTCGAGTAATATAGGTCCATTGTTCTTAAAAAAAAAACAAAAAAAAATCATAATAAAGGAATGCGCTTTAATTATACGGCGCTAATTGTGTTGTTTGTAAGCTGTAAACGAATATAATGCAATTTATTATTTTTTTTCCCCCCTTTTCTCTAAATTATGCTTCGAAGCTAAAGATCTAAATAACGACCACAGCAAACTTTTATCTGAAAGAATTTATTTATTTTTTTACCGAACAGTTAAGAAACACATTTTTTTCCAATGCAATTATTGTCGACAATAATACATTTGCTTCTTTACGCAGACAAGAATTGCACGCGAAAACGTGTCGTAAGCTTGCAAAAATAAAAAAAAAAGTAAGAAGAATAGAAGTGCTAAGTAGATTGGACAGATGTGAGGTATCCAAGGCGGAGAGAAAAAAATTACAATTGCAAATATACCGATGAAAAGCGTAGCTCCTGCTGCTGCTACCGCTGATAAAGAAGTTAAAGGCTACACGCCAAATAAACTCGGACTATACGCTGCGCGAGAAGAATAGCCACTTGCGGTGCGAGGAAACACGCGCTGACGGAAAAGACGTAACACCCACGATTTTCCACCTGAAGCGCGAAATGAAGGAATTCGGATTCGACACATCGCGCGGCGAATGAAAGAATCGGGAAAATCGGAACATCGGTTTTGTATTTCCATCGATGAAAAAACGATTTAGGGACTATTAAAAGAAGATTCTGTAAATTTCTCGCGAGCATCGATAGCGCTTCAAAATTTGTTTTTAAATTTTTCCCAAGCGTGCGCGCACGTACGTACTTTTCGCTTTATCTTATCAATGCGACTAAAAACTATTAAAGCACTACCGTGTGGAACCTTATGCCTCTGAACAATTTTATTATCTTATCGCGACATGTATTCGGTAATGTTTATTCATGCGCAGTGCTAAGAATATAAACGGAATTGTCCTTTAACTAACTGAAATCCTCTCGTGTAAAGTATTTGTGCTAGGTATATATTTTCTTAATTTGGAGCAGTTGAAAATTTTTGTCAAACAAAAAACAATTAATTTCTCTACAAAAGTGCGATTTATTTTGTCCCTGCTCGTTCGGCACGACCTGCATTCGAGACTCGTAAAAATCTTAATCTTAACGATTATTTATTAAAAATGATATGGTTGCATTTTGAAATAAAAAATAACAAACTAGAACGGTCGTTACATAAAAATAACAAAACAGATCGCAGCGGTATAAAGAAAAAGTAGTGTCAATTATCAGTCATTAGCGAGGCATCGGATGGCAATTTCGGTCGAGGACCCGAGGAATCGACCTTAACCCGATCAGTACATCCACCCGACTCATGTGTTTGTGCGCGCGTGTATTTTTCTTTTTCCTTTTTTTTTTCTTTTCATTTTCTTGACAACTCTACCTCGATCGCATACACATATATACCTGGTTTATTTTTCTGTTCTTTCTTCTCTCTCTGTCTCGCTTTCGACTGATTACGCTACATACGTCTTTTTTATTCCAAAACACTTGCGCAAAGAGAGTCAGCCTCACACCATCTTTGTACCTTTCTTAGACGCGCTTTGCATCGTCATTTCAACGACTATTAAAGCCGGTAGCGCGCCGCTAAGCTGTAAATGTATTAATAGATTCTTCTTTCTCTCTCTCTTGGTGCGTTCTTCTGTAAATCGCGGTTACGAGCGGTTACGAGCGGTTACGCACCGAAGTTGAATTGAGCTGTTTTGAAAACAATACGGAAACTCGATGGGACTGTCAATCGTATGGCGCGAGCTTGGAAATTTCTCATAACTCACTGGGAAATGTTTTTCTTTCGAGTTTCCGTTGCGCGATGTTGAATTTAATTAGAATTTTATTTTTCCATCGATTTTTTTTCTCTAAGCACTACTGTCGCTACATAACTGCCGCTTAACTGTATAAGAATGACTCATCTTCCCAGTAAATATAACGTAACGCGTCCGTTTTTTACTTTTCAATTTTTGCAAGTTTTATGAAAACAAATAATAATCGGTTATAGATATGTCTTACCCCGTGTTATTAAAGAAGAAAAAAAAGCAAGATCCGATCAAAGTATAAATTCGAGTGACACGTCGACCAATAGTGAGGCCAAAATATTTAACCGGTAAGGAGATCGGCTCGCGCAAGCGGGCGATAAGGCGTCGTAGAGCGAGGCGAAATTTCCAATCGATTGATCATTAGCGCGATGTATTATACCGGCCGGTCTTTCCCTGTCGCCCCTATCAAGCGACTGATAAAGCTCTTCCCACTCGATCTTACGCTATATTAATATAGTCCCTCGAGTATATAACCGAAACATAACGTTGTAAATTAGATTAACATGGGAGTTAAGCTTATACACCCAGATTGGAATCGGATATTCTCGTGTCGTTGTCTATGCTACTCGAAACTTCAATCCGATTATGCGAGCGTGCGACACGTAAAAGTAGGCCCTCCGAAACATTCTACATAGCTTAGCTGCTGCTGCTGTTGCTGCAGTAGTGGTCTTATTGCGAAAAATTCATCAATGGAATTGAATATTTCGCTACGCGGCTCAGTCTGCTTGTGCGGCTGTGGGTGAATGATGGCGCGCTACTGACTATAACTGTAAGAGCGATTAATTATTAAAGACTGTAAGAGCGATCGATTTGCGTCGTTTCTGCTAATATGAATTAATTACGAAATAGTGTTAATAATAACGAGGCTGCATAATTCATGTTGGCAGGAAAATTTTCAATAAATAATACGGTCACGGGGTTTTTTAGGACAAAAATATACTTTTTTTTTCCTCACGCGTTTAAGTATGCACCGAGTGAAATTTGTAATACTACCGCGAACAAAGATTATGCAAAGATCGCGATTCGGATAATGATTATATACTGATTGTGTAATTCCTCATTATAGATTAAATTATTGTTATGAAAAAATGAACGAATTATTAAAAATCATTAAAAATCAATAATACTGATGCAATTACCGAATTTGTGAATTCTCTTAAAAGTTAAATTTTTCTTCATTTTTTTATAACGTAGAATTTATTAAATTTCGTGTTTGTTGTCCCAATTGGTCATATAGGAGACTGACCTACAGTTTGATACACAGAGTGTACACGTTCCATTAATACCGTAATTACAAATTTAGTTTTATAATACAGTAAAGTTTAAATGGAACTTAATAGGAGTTAATAAGCTCTCACTGTTTTCTGTAATTTGCGAGTGGAGGCAGCGTGCAATCAAAATGTCCAAGTAATGACAGGGCAATGCGACAAAATTCATCCTTCCAAATTATCGGGTCGCCCGAAGCTCGCCTACCGACTAATTTCGATATTTTAAGTGTGACTTTCATTGCCCACCCATAAACGCTCATGTCATCAAGTTTCAAAACCATACCGCCCATAAAAACTGTTTTACGAAAAAAAAAGTACGCAGGTTCACCGCGATTCATTCAATAAATCGCTGCGGCTATCATAGCTTCCATTCAGAAATTTCGTTCATAAGTCTTACACGCGAGGTTATAATCTTTTTACGTGTCGAATTAGCTCTTTGATAATGCGTTCGACAATCGTCTTAGATATTCGACGATCAAATCAGTGATTTACGAGGGTTTCCCAGTAAAATAATGCCCGAGATAGACGTTATCGAACAAATCACTTTGGTTTCACGCTTCGCGAGCGCACTTTTATATTTTCTCACTCGCCGATCGCAGCGATCCGAGACTCGCCTATTCCAAAACTCTCCGACAAAATGAAAAAAGGTATACGTAGCTCATATGTAGAGCTCGAAGGAAATATCGTACAAGCATAAAACGAGCATCTTTTTATACGATAATAATAGAACATAAGTAATAACGAGTGTAGCATATTATATAATAGATAGAAAAAATGTAATTAATCCGAAGTGGTTTTGTCGTCCAGCAGGCGCCAAGGACTACGTGGGCCTGGAGGAGGTGACGAAGCTCGGCTTCCTGGTGCCGCTGTTCGCCGAGGCCCTCGGCACCTGTCTCCTCGTCATCATCGGCTGCGCCTCCTGCATCAATTATAGCGTCCCGCCCAGTGTTCTGCACATTGCCCTCACCTTTGGCCTCGCGGTCGCCAGTCTCGCACACGTGAGTTCTCAACAAACCAATATGTACAATAAAACAGTTCTACGACCATTAGGATATTTCGAGTTCGCGCGTGAAAATGTGTCACACCATGAATCGTGTGCGCCTGGAGCAAGAGAGTATAATGTGTATATATGTGCAAGCCTTGGCTTTTCCTGTTGCGACACCCAGCGAATTTACTTTGCTTGTACGTGTATATCTTTTCCGAGAATGATTTTGGATCAATTTGACAATGGACGAACGAACATATTAATCCAATTTTGGGGCGACTTCCTTTCTTTTTTGTTTCTTCTCAAGAGTATAATCACGGACGGTTCTATGAATCCGAAAGATATTCGGTGCAGAATACGAATGGCATGTGTATTTCATGATTCGTTCGAGTTGTTGCCCAATATTTGAGATAATTTTTTCCGCCATCTACTTTTTTTTCTGCTATAGACAATGCTCTTGTACTAGCTTTAGCAAGTAATTCTAGTATTGGCAAAAAAGTCCAAAAATTCATATAATATTTCTTAAACTGCAGTAGAAAAATTAAATATATCGTGGCGGTAATTATTTAATGCCGATAGATACGGCTATACCTTTCTTATCGTTACACCTAATTAATTTGCTGCAGCTCATGGCCATTGTCAAAATTCCTCTCGGATTCGCGCGATTCGCGCGCGTCAACGTGTCCACGTGCACCTTTGCTGAAAGAGCTGCTGCACAGATTAAGTACTCGAAATCCACGACTAATCTATTATGCTCTTTTGTTAACGCGCTCGGACACGTGCACCGTATCGCATAGAAGCAAAGAACAAACTTGTCTTTACGGCGTGCAATAATTGTTCGTTTCAGCGCGCGAATCTTTTCCTTTTTGCACGATTCGAACAAAGTAAGCTGTAAAAAGCTGAGAAAAGTTATATTGTCACATGATTCATCGTCGGCGTCACTTTATGTAAACCCTGGTCGCAGCTGCCACGGTACTCGTAAATCTTGTAATGTCGCGCATTTTCGAAGGTATATATAGCTCGAAAATCTTTATCCGTCGCTCGAGAAACATTTCAAAACTAAAGCATCGTTTAAATATGCAATTATACAATCGAGTATACAGTTGACTTTTTTCCAACATATCTATTTCAATTTTGAGTTCCGATTTGCGAGAGCCCCACGGTAGCGCGGTCTATTACCCGCTAGAACAGATCTCAGGTTCTGGTCAGCCGCACCGATTAATATCCGATGCTCGTCAATCATCCTGGCGGTCAAATTCGATTCGTCGGCAATTTCGCAAGCGCGCGAGATCTCGAACTTCCAATGCCTTCCCTATATATATATTCGCGCGGAATCTCGCCTGAAAAGGCTCGAGCGCGCCAAATGAGAGAGATCAATTAGCGAGAAACATTCCCCTCGCGCTAAATCCAAGAGAACGCTGCACGTATATATTCATGCGAAACAAATTGAATGGCAAATAAGTAAGTATATAGTAGGCGAATCGTTTTTTCTATGTGTAGCGAAAAGTCGAGAGAATTGGCGTCGATGTGGACGATTAGGAATCGCGATAAAAACTGCGCGCGATGCCCGTTTTACTCTTATAGAGCCAAGTCGTTCTATGACGGAGAATCGCTTTTTTTGCCTCGACAAAAAATTAAACGAAGCTAGGTACCTATATATATCACGTATTTAATGTATATCCGCGCAAAATCGAAATATCATCGCGCGCTTTATCCGACAATTTTCATCTAACAGCATTATTAGTTAATAGTACAGCATTTCCCCGATTCCCGTACATATATAAAGTATAAGCTAATGGATCGCCTAAAGAGAATAAAAAAAAGAAGTCAATGATATTAATCAAGCTTAATTAACGGCAATTGGAATTGGGAGTAAAAAGGCGTCATTATTCAATCATCGAGAGCTATAAACATTCGCAATCAAACCAGCGCGATGTAACCACTACATATATATATATATTAATTGAACGAGCGTTTGAAGAGCGCCATTATCTAATAATAGCACCACGGGCAGCTGCACGGAGCAAATCCAAAAGAAAAAAAAAGTGCAAATTGTCGAAATTTCGCCGAGAACATTGGTTCTCATCGTAGCACAATGCTCTCTCGAGTTACGTCAAATTACAGATCGGTGACAGACGAAAACAAGAAAAAGAAATAAAAGGAAGGTATAGAAGGGGAATAATCTCGTCGCCGGTGCTCGAGCTCTATATATATGTCCTCTATGCTCGCGGCTCGAATCGTGGAACGCAGCCCGAGGGTAAAGGCCGCGGCCGCACACGTGCGCGATTCAAATCTGGCTCAGCCGGCTATATACATATACGCATATACGCCTTCGCCGAATTCTCTGCGCCCGCGCGATACCAGTCTGACTGAAAATAATGTCATCATGTACGAATAATGTCTCTCTCGCTCTCTCTCTCTCTCTCTTCACGAGTAATCCGCAAGATAAATCGTCAGCGTTGAAACGCATTTGTAAGCATAACTTGAATGTTGATCGTCTTTTGGAAAATTGAGCAGAAGGAAAGGTGGTGTTTGCCGCGCAAAATCGATCGGTCGCCGCGAGCCTAGAAATTATTCTGTGCGAAAACAAACAGACGACTTTCTATATGTGCTCGCTGTACTCCAACGAGTGGATATACATATACACACAGTCCGCGAGCGGCAGTGAGAGTGTATAATACCGCGAGACGAAGAGGAAGAAAGAGAGAGAGAGAGAAGAGAAAAGTTATATGCCACGAGAGACAGCGAGAGACGGCGGCTGTACACGCGAGAGGGAAAGGGGACTTCCATTCACCAAAACTTTGCCTTCGCGAGTCTCGCGCGTATACACACACACACACACTGCACATACACACATGTGTAGAGGAAAAAGAAAGAATGAAGAGACTTACACGCGTGCTCGTGTATATTTATGCTTCCCAGGACCTCGACACACAGTCTGGCTCGCTCGCCGCTCTTTTTTTTTCTTCTTTCTTATTTTCTTCTTTTTTTCTTCTTTTTTCATTGTGTGTATCTCTTTTTTGCGCTGCCGCCGCTGTCTCCCGCCGACAAATTGCCGCGCGTACAACACACACCTGCACGCAGCCGTGTATAGATCCCTAATTCGGATATACCCTATATATACATATATATATATATATGCCTATTGTATACAACCACTATTGAATCATAGCGGAATTAATCGGTTCGAAAAAGAGAGATCGATCGATTTTTAATGTGTGTGCAGCGAGCGCGTCTCGTCGTCGTCGTCTCTAACGATTGCTGGCGGGTATTATAAGGCTTTTAGGTATTATCGATATGCGACTTTTCAGCTACAGACCAATTATTTACCGAGAGAGACAGAGAGAGAGAGAGAGAGAGATCATATACGCAACAGTTGGATAATATGGAATTCTTTCAAAAACTTTTTACGTTTTACGACTGACGAAAATATATATTTACAGCCGTTCCAGCATGTGCACTACACGCCAGTCGCCGCGCGCGGATAAATCTTTCGCGGGCGCGCACAACGTGCACGCAACAAGTAATAGTGATAAAATACTTTTTTTACGTTTGGGGGATGGTACGCGATAAATTATCGTCGCCCATAAGTCGTGTGTATCTGTCTATACGTGTATATATATATAAATATGCGAGAGCGAGCTGTAAAAAAAGTCTGAGACACGCGCCCTCGCACCGTAAGTGTCCAAGTTGAAATTTGAGTATTTCGAAAAATATATACATTGATTGTTGTAAAGGCTTGACCCTTATTTTTCGACTCTTTCAACAACCGAGTACTCCAAGGCAATGTTATGCAATCTAGTATTAACCAAAATTCTACTCGAATTTTAAACTATTATACTTTGTAATCGACGCGCGTGTTGCAGGTTTGCTCGATTGTTTGGTCTGAGATACGGTAAAAGGAGGTTGCCGATACTGCCTCCTATCGAAATTACACTTTCAGTATAAGAAGGCATTTAATTTAAAAAAAGTAAATTAGCCCCATTGCTTGACGGGAAATGTTTAACAAAAGGTCCTATTCTTAATACGTACATGTAAAGTAGAAACAGACAACTACTTCAAGACAAATATTTTTAATCACTTTTCTTTCAACTTCCCTGTCGAGTAGGAGAGTCATTCTGTTTAAAATTCATATATTGTGTAAACGAAGTGTGTTATATTGTCAATTACACACTTCGTTTTATTCAGAGCCCATAGGCGATCTCCTTGACTTTTTCCTGCAATATAAGGAATTATTTATAATCTTTTGAGATTATTAAAGTTGCTAGTTGAATTTACAGTTCGGTATTTCCGTATTGGCCATGAAAAACTGCGAATAAAAAGTAGATGCATGTCAGACATAGTGAGGCGCATCTGGACGTGCCCGCATGCATCTACTGGCTCGTCGTAAATCCAAGCTGCTCTTATCGACAGTTTCATTTGTAAAAATAAACTATGACTGCAAATAGAATTCTTTTTTCCAATAACTTTGCCAATGTTATAATAATTAATGCGTTATCCAAAGCCATTATTTCGATTAAAAAGTATTAAATTTTGCTAGGGTCAAAGATTGGCGCTCGTATCTCGCAACTCGTGACTTGTTAAACGTTTCGGTTTTTTAAAATGTGGGGAACTTGATTGAGCAGACTTTATACCTGAAATTATAATTCCGGCGGTCGTTTAACGATGAATGCCGCAATTTCCGGAATTAAATGAGGGACTTCTCTGTCAAAATACGCTAATGCGCGCACATATTTTTATTAGCACCACTGGATTACACTATTCATTGCGTAACCACGTTTTTTACGCGTAGTGATTTTATATAAGTTTTAAAATATTTATGTCGTGTATTTTCACTATTATTTTAGTAGAATTGCTAGAATCATAACAGTAATGTTTACTTTAGCAATATAAATAATGTGCTATTTTTCAAAGGAATGATTGCTTCTATCAACTTTGTTCGATGGAGTATACTATGTAAAATCTATAATTCAATCGTGTTACTTTAACACTCTTGGATTTGCCCTGCAGATAACATTCATAAAAATAATTTTATAACTGAGGAAATGTCGTTGCAAATCAATTTTTAACTGCACATTTAAATTTGATATTTCCGCGAATCAATTTCCTGTTAATATTTATAATAATTATCCGGCTAACCGATAGTCCGCGCGCTCAATCATTCATTATCGAATAGCGTTGCATAACATGCCAAGCGTTCGGTAACATTTTATATTTTCATTTCAGCATCATAGTTTTATTAGAACCATTTAAAAGCGATCTTTAAACTCTTAGCGGCAGGAAAGTAAATCTTAAAAAAAAAATGATGGCAACGTATTAAATGCACATTAACTGCGAAATTCAAAACGGACTTTTTTAGGTCAGTCCACCTATTCAAATGGCTCCGGGGCACTTTTGAGAACACTTCAATCAGTTTGAATAGTGAATCATCCTTAAAAAATTCTTCTTTTCTCTCTCTCTCTCTCTCTCTCTCTCTCTCTCTCTTTCCAGTGCATAATGTAATGCTCCTTTGAATTTCATAACGCAATTTGTATTTTCTCACGATACGGATTTCTTCACACCTCGGCTCGCTTCGAATTATTTTAAGCTACGCATTTAAAAAAGGATAACAAGAGTTTGATTGCTCGCAGCGCAAGTAATCAAAATTGAAAATAAGATATATATTACAATCATCGCAAATACATTGAATTAAATTCGGGTTTAATTAAATCGCGTGGCATAATAATAGTGATTGGCAATCCCCAAGATCGAGTAAAAGAAACTATATAGAAATGAAACCTAAATTTTTGTTTTTTGCCATCGATCCATTTTGTACTGTAGTCACCCAAATAACACAGTCCACAGTAACTCAGAAACGGTACGCGGGAGGAGAGCAAGGGAATATCGAAGAAAAAAGAAAGAAGAGTAAGTATAGGAGAGGCCGCGCAAAGCAAAGCAAACCGAGAGAATGGGATCGCGCAACGCGTTCGCGTGGACCGTCACCTACATGCAGCTTTAATGTAAGCGCTCGACCGGCCGGGACGTTTTGTCTGTCTGCACTTGACTCGTTTTCCCTTTCATCGCCGCCCGCCGAGCCTTTCTTCGCGCCTGCATGTACAAGTACACGTGTACGATGTACAATACGTGCCCCTCAGCGATCGTTCGTTTTGTCACTTAGATATGCGTAGAGTCATAAAGATGTGTATAGGGATCGAGCGCCGAAAGGATAAATCGTATGTATAGTGGGAGCTCGTTAGCGTGGGATTATCGAGAGATTTCGCGGGGAAAGATGAGTGTTTCGTTTGACTGGATTTGAGGGATAAGCGATTGCTGGTACGATGAACTTGGCGAATTGGAGAGCTGTAAATTCGCATTAGAAGCGACGTAAAAGATCGAGGGATAGAAGAGCCAGAAAAGCAATTTTCAAATGGATCACACAAATTAGTAGAGATTCGTGTTTAATTTGATTGCGAATATCGACAATTTCACAAGTGTCTCTATTAGTCAGTATTAGGAATAATTGATCGCTAGCGATTCTGGCGAGACTCGTTTTACGATTCCTTATTATTATATTCTCGAGTGTTTGTCATGGCCTCAAAGCAGCTATATAAGGTATTGCGCTCGAATTAAGATGAGGGATAAGGTCATAAGGAGGTTGAGATGTTACGTTGTCTTCCATTAAGTCGAACCTCTTATTCGAGAGCTCAATGATTGTTTTGTCGAAATGAGTCTCGCGTGGGCTTGATTCTTCTCCTCCTCCTCCTCCTCCTCCCTCCTCTTTCTTGTTCATTCAATATCGATTTAACGATTTTATTTATTTACACTGTCAGTCGCGTATTATATATTGTGATGGGAGAGTGACAGTGTGAGCTCACGCTGCTTTCTGACCTCTCCAAATGAGATTCGACCGAAAAGCATCATTTTCTTCTTTTATTTTTTCTTACAAATATATATGACAGTCCTATTGGTAAAATAATATGTTTACAGCAATGACAAGTGCGTTCGATCCGAATTTCTACTCTGTTGAAATTCGTATATAATCAACTTAGATTCGGGAATTTTATTTGCTACCATTATAAATATTCTCGTTAGAACCGCTTGTAAAAGAAGAAGAACGAAACGTAAAGGTAATGAGGGAGCTTGGCATGAAAAATGGAATACATCTTGCGTAAATTTTTGTTTGCGCTCGCTCCCGCAGTTTCCTACACAGCTCGCTAAGTACACATCATAATTCACTACACGCTGCAATAATTACAACTCGACCCCCGTACAATAACACTATTTATTACCACACTTATAACAACTATAACCGGCACCCAATACAAGAAGTCAATTAGTCATTCTTTTCTATCAACTTATCTCTCATCTCTTCAACATTACAATCGATTCAATAATCATCGATAAGCCATCTCGGGAGTAAACTAACCCAATTGATACCATTCTACCTTGGCAACTGCACACCTCCGCACCGAGCGCAAATGTGCAAATGTGCATAGCGGTGCACGAGCAGCCAAATGCATCTGCGCGCGTTGTCAGGTACATAGACACCGCCAAGTACAGATATGTAACCGCACGAGCTTGATCGCGCAGCGTCGAAACTCACATCGTATATACATATATAAATTCGTGCTCTCGGCTCGGTGCGCGGACTGCGGAGCAAAAGAATCGGCGAATTATACGGTCAAGGTAACGACCGGAGAAATATCAACGCGCGCGCGCGTGTACCACGCAGAGACGCGCCGCGCGGCGATCGAGAGCACGAGTCGGCAAAGTGTGTATAAAAAGAAGAAAGAGAGAGACGCGCACACGGGGTAAGAGAAAGAGAATCGCCAGAGAGGGACTAGAGCACTCGCGAGAGAAGCGGAGAGAGAGAGAGAGAGAGAGAAAAGAGGAGAAGTCGCTCTCGGAGAGAATGTCTCGCCGATTCTCGCGGGTAGCAGCTCGTACACACGGCGAGAGAGAGAGAGAGAGAGAGAGAGAGAGAGAACGAAAGAGTGTGTGCGTATATATAGTGAGTAGGTTGTCGGAGCCTTCGGGCGTAATATGTTGCACCATCTCCCCGACAGTTAGACCCCCTTGGGCAAATCCGCGGCCTTATTTACCCTTCTACCTTGGACCGCCGCCGCCGCCGCCGTTCGCTCAGCGCGCGACGTATCTGCTGCTGCTGCTGCTGCTGCTGCTGCACGTATCCTATAGGTACACGCGTTTCGCTCTCGGCTCTCTCTCCCTCTCTGCTCCGACGACGACGGCTCGTTAAACTTAGCCGATTCTGACTAATCGGGGCTATACTGCCTATTCCCCATCCTCGCATCTTTCCCATAGCCAGCCGCTGCTGCTTCGCTGTTTTCTTTTTCTTTTACTTTTTTTTTTTCTTCTTCTTTCATCCAGCTCGCTGCGCTTACTCATCGCGAGGAATCGCCGCAGCCGCCGTCACCGCCGCGAAATTCATTGAGAACGCGGAGAGGACCGAGGTCATCGGGATTCGCGCGAACGCGAGAGAGAGAGAGGTTTCTTTTTGGGTTGCGGTGGGACTTCGTGGATGAATATCGTGCGCGCGGGCTCGTTAATGAGAACTGCAAGCTCCGCGCGGCTCTGTATCTGTGTGTCTGTGTGTGTGTATCGTTGATACTGCGGTTTTTCGATTAATTCTTGACGTTCTTGATCTCTTTGCGCGTCGCCGAGAAATAAAACTTTTTATTATTATATATAGTTAGGACTGTCGTGTGTAATGAAACAGGCTTTGTGTTTTTTTTTCTCGTCGTTGGTGCCTTAGGAACGATGCAACAAAAAAAAAAAAAAAAGAATCGTTTTATGGAGAAGGAAAAAAAAGGGCGATGACAACTGTGAAGTACGTGAAATCAAGTCGAGATGATAATTTTAATAGCGATAATGAGTCCGAACTGCAATTACAACAAACTATCGCACATCGTTACTTTTAACATTCAAACATACATATATAGTATACAGGTTTGATCGATGCACTCTACAAGCATCACTTACGAAACTATATATATATATGCCGTAGTCTCGAGGGCAGCAATTGCAGATCATCGCTATATACATTTCAAAACTTACCTACCGACTCTCGCTTTTCTCGCTCAAAACGGATTCTATTATATATACACATATCCGCAGCTGCCGAGCAAAAGAGACGTAGGTATATACGTGATCCACAGCCTTAGGGAACGAAATGAAATGGACGAGCTGCTCTCGCTCCTTTTTGTTTAATAAGAATCATTCGCGAACAGAAAGGATCGCCCGTGATGCGAAGGAATTCCGAGCACTTGCATAATAGCACACACACACACACACACATACTCGGCAACTGCTGCCGATTCAAATAAAAAGACTTCTTTTTTTGCGCATTAGTATATTTGTATTCGGTAACAAATGACTTTCACGTGTATACTTACAGTATATGTATATATATATTTTATGAAACAACTAGACCGCGTTCACGTAAGTTCCGATTGGAATGTAGTGGTTACGCATGGATTTTGTGATGTGCTATGAAGTGTATATACGTGTGTGAAAATCGAGCGATTATCAACGATCAACTTGTCGATCTTGATCAATCCCTTCAATTACGTGTCAAAAGAATGACAAACTTGGAGCTTATGTAGGCATTGTTCAAGTCTTCGAACCTATGCTAGAAAACCTGGACCAAACGATAGCTAATCGAACCGTCATCCGATCACTCAACACTTTGACCAATAAAAGATTCATTAAGATCGACCGATCGATTATTTACCAGAATTGCACGTGTAACAATCATTATTGTATCCCCCATGGATTTTGAGAAACCGATTATAGAAGCGATCTGTAAATATATACACATATAATACGAGACGTCATTATTAATTCGCTAGGGCGATAAAGATCCGCTTATAAAGAATGACGCTTGCTTCGTTTCAGGTGCTGGGCCCAGTCTCGGGATGTCACGTTAATCCCGCGGTAACCATTGGCCTCCTCATCAGCGGCAACTGCACGATACTGAAGGCGATCTGTTACGTCGTTTGCCAATGCTGCGGCGCCATCGCCGGCTCCGCAATTTTAAAAGTAAGAATTGTTCATTTTTTTCAATGCTCGAAAGGAAACTAAATAAACAGTGAGACGTGAAAGACTAAAATTTCATAAAATTATTTCTTTTTTTTTTTAATTATTCGTCATTGTTTTTGACAGTCGGGAGGATGCTTGAATATAAAAAATGTAGTTTATATAGAAAAATATATAATCGATATATTGAAACATGCAAGTGCAGTCTAGCGATATAAACGTATACGATCGTTTACGTGTTGATGAACTGTGTTACAAGCATCTTTAATTAATACGGCACAGCAATAAACATCGATAATTTGCTCGAGCAAAAAGTTTTATAATAACGTGTAAAACAAAAAAAAAAGTATTTAACATTCGCAGGTCGCGAGAATCGAGATCGCCGATAAAAATTCCACATTTCTACATTACGATTATGAAAAATTCCAATTATTTAATAATAAAAAAAAGAAGCCGCATAATTACTACGCGAATGTGCAATCAACTAATATTTGTCGTATAAATCATTGTCTGGAAGAACAACAAATTGATCATGCACGGTATATATATCGACACTACATTTCTATGTATTCCTTCAACTCGGCACATATAATAAACTATTTATAAATAGACACTGAACGAGCACGCGCGCGCGTAAAAAAAGGAAGGTACAGCCTCGTAAACTAAACTGTGGTTAATCAACGTCAATTAAAAAAGAATCATTACAGCTTTTATGACTACGTACTCTCTTCCACGCGCTATATATACATATACATATAATCGAAATAACGCAAAACTCGTTGCTGTCTGACCCGAAAAACAGGCGGCGCTTCCAGCGAAGGCGTACAGCCAAGGCCTGGGCATGACATTGCTGGGGGCGGAGACGTCGAGCGGCCAGGGTGTACTGATCGAGGCGATCATCACGTTCCTGCTGGTCCTAGTCGTCCACGGGGTGACGGATCCGAAACGGGAGGACTGCAAGGGCTGGGCACCCATGGCGATCGGTCTCAGTATAAGCGTCGCTCACATGGCCGCCGTGCCGCTCACGGGGAGCAGCATGAATCCGGCCAGGTCACTCGGACCCGCTGTCATCGTTGGCTTGTGGACCGATCACTGGGTTTATTGGGTGGGACCGATAGTCGGTGCTTTGGTCGCTGGCTCGCTTTACAAGATCAGCTTGAGGACCAGGAGCAAGGACGAGGAGCAGGCCTCCTATGATTTTTGAGCGAGATCTGGCCGAAAACCATCTGTGTGCACCTGTCGGCGCGTCCCTTTGTCGAGCTCGAGCGGTGCTATACATTTACCGCTTGGTTGAGCGAACTCTTTGCGACGAGCTAACGCAAGGGATGATGGTATTTGTGTGTTGTGGAATCTGTATCGTTTTCTTTTGCCAATGGTTTCCGCTCGTAACAAAAAGATCTCTCGCCGAGTGCCTGGTTCAAAGGCTCGTTTCGCGTCAATGGTGTGGAACGTTCGCGCATCGAAACGATCTATCCTTTGGCGAGCATTTGAGTCACTCGCTACTATGCAAACGGAATATCAAAAGTGACAAGAATCCTATCGTAAGAATCCACGTGATTCGTGGCTTATTTCACTTTTCGTACTACGGCTGGCTGGAAGCCAAATAAGCGGCGATTGAAATGCAGATATATACATATATATATACATATATATATATATATTATTGACGGGGAACGAGTCGATAGTTGTGTACGATAGACGAGGAAGAGATGCTGCGGCGCGGGGCATCGACGTCGTTTGTATATTACAAGACGTTGGAATGTAAAAATGATCGAGTCGAAAGCAATCGATGCCTCAGGAAATTCGATAAGGGAATTTAAGCTTGTTCCTGCTCAGATCGTCAAAATGTTTTATAAGCCGGAAGATATATATATATATATATATATATATGCATCTTTGTTTCGGTGTTGTACAACGTCACGTCTGTTTTATTACTGAACAACATGTTTTACTCGAAATGAATCTTCATCGAATTTGATTGATATTTTCTCCTGCCAAATAATGTACAGCTTAAAGTTAAGAATATGTATATGTTCTCGAACGGCAGCAATAACCTTAATTCGTTTCGGTTTAGATGTGAAAGTGTATTATAACATAAAGTTCGTTATCATTCATTCGATACTTTTTAGCAGTTATGCAGATCTTATTCACCATGAATAGACGATTCAAATGATTTTCAAATAAAATGCGTATGTTTAAAATTATCGCGATTACTTTTAAAATCTGTTGTGGATAGGAATAGCAAATCATTGCAAGTATACATATAGTATTAGTTATAGCCGTAGACAAAACTGCTAAGTATACCTTCGAGTAATAGCACCGTAGTTTTTTTTGCTCCGAAAATGAGAGGAATGCTACACCGGACATATATTTCAAAAAAAAAAAAAAAGAAAGAAAGAAATGTCAAATCCATACAATCGACAAACATGACTTTTACATTTGAATATTATACACAAGCTAAATAATGGATATATACAAACAGCTTTCGCATTTGCGGTGTGTTTTGCAAACTTGGATTTAAAGTCTCGACACAGCGGCCAAAAGAGGTCACATTCGTTATGCTCTATACGACTATATAATGTGTGGGTTACAAACGAAAAGCTTGTTCAAGGCCAATCGTACTTATGACCGCCGGGCATTCTTCTCGATCTTTTCCTTTCGGTACATACGTCCATTGTCTTTGCTTTACGACTATCAAAACTAGGACGACGCTTTAATCGGGAAATTATATAGTTTCTTTTCTTTTCTAGACTATCGCGTGAACAAAAAGTATATAACGGAATCGTATAGAATGCGCAACTAACAACCTTTACGAATTATTTTCTTACGAAAAATTTAGAGAGATAAATGAATTCGAGTTCAAACGGAATATCTGTAAATTGTAATGTGTACAAATTGATTGTTGCATTGTTATACATGCGTTGCCGCGTACAATCGCAAAACCAAATCAAAACATGTGTATATTTACGTATAGTAATGCCCAGTACTGCCAAATTGAATGAAACCACACAACATCGGCGTTCGGTCAAGTCCTGGCGTACGCTTTGTATACGCAATCTACGTATGTTGTGCTTGAGGAGGGAAATATTCGGACTGTCAGATTCGAGTGCGCGAGGCTTCCTTCATCTATATATTTGTATACTTGTCCATTGAATACTTATTAACTGCTGAAAAAGAATTGAATGATATTTCTTAGATACATTTTGCGCGTGTTATATTACGGACCAAAATCTACTCTACAGTGAAAGCCACGAATTGTTTTTTCATCTGCACGTCCATGCGCATAAGGAAAAGAAAATCGTTTGAAAATCGCTAATTTAATGACCCTTCGAATAACGTTCTTTTCTAAACTTAAGGAAATCTTTTTATAATTTTTATCAAGACACGATCGTCTCGTAAGTTATTGTAATATTATATCCAGATTTTTTATATAATTAATGTATAAAAAGGTGTATGTCGGAAGCGTATAAACAAAATTCTCTTCGGCGGAGAAAAGAAATTACAATGAAAACGATGAAAAACGATTTCGGTAGCGGGTCTACTTTTGTACATAAATTGCGTTGTCGTACAAAGTTTCGATGAGGATACAAGCCGAACAAAAAGCAAAAAAAAATCAAATATTTTGAGATTTTATCCCTTTTGGTTCTGTATAGAATAGCATCGTGTTACTTGTGTATGTATTATTTATATTTGTAAGTGTTTAAAAGAGATGGCGGCTTGCGCGTTTTATATTTGTCTCCCGCTTCTATGTAACTAACTTTGCGAACTTCTGCCAAATATGCCAAAAAGTAACAATCACCTTTAACAATGTACATGTACTCTCTTTTATTGTGCAAAAATCTACAAGTTAAGATCGTCAGCAGAAGGTTAGGCGAGATTTATTTTTTACCATAATCGAAGAGACGATAATGAGGTAAATTTTAAAATGATCGGAAACATTATTATCGATGTATTGTTAATTAAAAAATGAAATTGTTCGCAAGGTATAAACATGTACTTATGGGCTCTATTTATAATGTATAATGTTTGTTGTAAGTTGAAAAAATGCAGATGCGTTTGATGTGAGTATTATTAAATAAATATTTTAAACGAAAATAATTGGGTGACTGTTTACTTATCCTACATCCTGCAGAAATAAATAATTAAAGAGTAAATTTAATTAAATTGATTTATTTCCTGCACTCGTGATATATGATCCGCAATTGATTAAATTTCGAGAAATTGATTGCTATCAAATATCAAATTGTGTTCTCCAAGCAATTGAATTAAATAAACATTCATAGGAGTATCCGAAAAAACTAAGTAAACCATTCTGAAATATCTTATTAAATTCAAAAGATTATTCAACTATTTCATTTCACGAAGTTAAATAAAATACGTTTTAGAGAAGAGAAGTACGAAGTACGAGGACTCACTGGCGAGTCGATCGCCCACGGGAAGTCCAAGTCGAATTGCATAAAAGTCAAAAAAATATATCGCGCGCAGCAATTGAAGCAGGCACGGCTATATGATATAGCGGGGCGAAAATAGAAAATTCAAAAATAGCCGAACGCAAGACGGTGTCGCCGAGTTCTATAGCGAGTAGGCAATAGCCCGAGGGGCAAATGTGCCGCGACGACAAACCGGTGCGGCATCGCGTGGCTTACGTTCGAAAGAACTGGAGAATACAAGATACGATCTTTTTTCACTCGGTGATACACTGTGAATGTTTTTCTCCTCGTTTTTAACGCAAGTTCGACGATTGAGAGTGTAAAATTGATACATATTTTAATAATAATTCGCGCTTTTCTTTTTTCGTTCTATATCGTTCTAGTATCGTGTGGTGTAATTTTGATTAACGTTTGAAAACGTCGACTTTTTAGTGGAGTGGATTGAAGTAAAGATTCGAGGCATTGATATTGCTGTGTAATAAGCTTAATAAGCAACATTTTGCATTCGCTATATTTTTTTCTTAATAATTATTTCAAATTAACATTTTATACCGAATAACATTTTGTAAAGTTTGAGAAAAAAATACTTTGGTATAGTTGCCTATTCATCGATATTAGACTATGATATCATTATCTTTCATTCGTAAAAAAAAGATAATTTTGAGTATTATATAGTAAATAGGCATTTTGTACTATTATTGCACATTTATTACACTGCTGTAACATTTCTATTTTTCAAAAATATGTGTTTTCACTTGTAAGACCAACTCTATGTAGTAGATTTTATAAAATTTATAAATGCACCTCAGTTTTATTAATTGTTATAATTGTTATACTAATTATTCGTATTATAAAGTTCAATAAAAATCGTAGACTAAGAAAGTCGTCTCTTATTCACCGTTGGTAAAGATGCTTTCGTATCAAATACGAATATGATGAACGCTTAAAATATATATATGTATATTAAAAATTTATGTTTTAACAATGTTCATATTTAAAATTTTGTGTTCAACAAAAAGTTGGCGCACGCAACAAATTTTTAGTTAAAACAAAAAATTCGACATTGCAATTCAACAAAATCCCCCAGGTGTAAGTATTCCGCTGCAGTCTGAGTCCCTCTCAAGATGCTGGACGACTTTTTGGACGATGACATATTTCACAAATACGACCAGGAGGAGGAGGACCCAGAGTTCGATGTCGTAGAATTCTTTCGCGAAAATCTGATAAAGACTCGCGCCGCCGTGACGGATCAGAGCTTCAAGAAGTTCGCCGCTCTGAGCACGAACGGCGCCCGAGTCTCCTTCATCCTCGGCTATCCCGAGGCACACGAGCTTCCCGTCGAGGTCGAGAACTACGAGGGCAAGAGCAGCGCCAAGGCCAAGAGCCTCAAGGAATTCGGGAACACGGCGTTCGGCTTCAATCACTACGAGGTGGCGATCGAGGACTACTATAACAAAGCCGCCCTCGTAGCCCCCAAAGAAGGCCGGTACCTGTACATTTTGCTGGAATATATAATGTTTATATATGTATAATGTTTAATCGGCTTTGCAGATCTAGGAGTGATTCTGGGAAATCGCTCGGCAGCCTTTTACCACCTGGATCGTTATGGCCTGGCGCTGCGCGACTGCGACGAGGCCATCAAAGTCGGCTACCCGAAACATCTGCGCCACAAGCTGGAGGAGCGCAGAGCCCGTTGTCTGCTTGCCCTCAAGTGTCACACGATGGCGATAGATGCGTTCAAGGAAGCGATCAAGGCCCTCGACGATTCCAAACTGAGCACGGAGAAGAGGCAGAAGCTCGAGTCGGACATGTTCATCATGCTCGCGGTGATGGAGAAGGGACAGAAGCTCAACGAGGAACAGCGGAACGTCACCAGGGACAAGCTCATCGAGATCGAGAAGAATAGGTTTTTTTTTATATGTATACTCTTACCTGGATCCTGTGTGTTGGAAATATATATATATATATATACATGTGCCATTTCGATCTCGATTTATATAAGCGTGAGATTTTGTAATTTTAAGGTTGAAGGAGAGATACATGGCACCGAAGATCAAGGACTGCAATCCCGCGTATCCGGCGTGCAGTAACTTAGTGGAGATCAAAGATTCCGGAGCCGATGTGGGACGTTACGCTGTCGCCAAACGGGACATTAAGCCAGGTGAAATTCTGGTTGTGGAAAGGCCGCATTGCGCCTCCGTTTTGGGCGAGCACCGGTGAGTATCCCAACCCCAAAGAAAGCGACCAAAAAATCATCCCTCCAAATCGGATACCAATTACTTTTCGTATACACGCGACAGGATAACGCACTGCCAGAGATGTTCGGTGAGAATCAGTTCGCCGTATCCCCCGAGCTGCTACAAATGCAGCTCCGTGGCCTACTGCAGTCCCGCGTGTCGCGACCAGGACCAGAGGGTCCACGCCGTCGAGTGCAGCTTGTTGGGTGCGCTTTGGTGCTCCCACGCGTCGATCACCTGTCTCCTCGCTCTGCGCTCCGTCATTCAGAAGCCCTACGAGGTGTTCGTCAAGCTCAAGACCGAGCTGAAAACGAGCGCAGGGAAGATCGAGGTGTCCAAAGCCAAACCCTATCTCGGCAAGGATTACAGGACCTTTTACAATTTAGGTAGATTTTAGGGCCAACTCGGTGTGGATGGCTTTTGTTTTAAAGATTTGCACTCCATTGGGTTTTTAATCATCTCAATTGTGTTCGAATTCTGTATAGGTATAGATTTAATCTATCGCTTGTTAGCATAGACAAATGTATATAAGAATATGTTGATTTGTTCTACAGTTACCCACGAGGATGAGAGAACTGCCGAGGACCTGTTTCACAGAGCGTACATGGCTGCCTGGCTACTCAGAGTATTAAAATCCTCCAGCTACTTTCCGGAAACCGTGAAAACTCCAGATGCCGCGGAAATCGCGCTTTCCGAGGGCGAGCTTTGCGTCGCCGATGCTATACTGCATCATCTCCAGTTACTTCAATTCAATTCACACGAGGTACAGCGGCTTATTGGCACTCCATTATTATTTATACAATTTATCATGAAAGTATAAAGCTTCGATTCATACGTAAATTAATTCTGCAGATATCTGAATTCAAACTACCTAAAGGAACTAAGGATTTATCGAAAGGAAAGAATTTGTTCATTGGTGGTGGAGTTTACCCTACAGTTGCACTTTTCAATCATTCCTGTAATCCAGGTGTGGTTCGGTAAGTGGCACTATAAACATTGACGAATCATCAATTTTCTCAAGTTGTTCAATTGATCATTTCATTGACAGATACTTTATTCATAATACAATGGTAGTTCGAGCTATAAGGTCTATTCCGGCAGGCGCGGAAATCGCGGAAAATTATGGGCCGATATTTACGGAGGAAGAAGAAAGCGACAGGAAACGCAAATTGCGTCTGCAATATTGGTTCGAATGCAATTGTGAAGCGTGCAAAAATCATTGGCCTCTGTTGAACGACATTGATCCTAATATTTTAAGGTGTGCACGATAGGATCTTATTATTATAAAATCGGTGACATATTTTTAGTTGCAATCTAATTGTGTTTCTTACAGGTTTAAGTGCGATACAGGACCGTCGTGTGGAAATATTCTACTTGTAAATACTAATACAGAAATGTTTATGATCCCTTGTTCAAAGTGCGGAAACAGTACAAATCTCTTGAAGGGCTTGAAAGCCATGCAAGATACAGATTCACTTTACAAGAGTGCATCGAAATATTTGGAAAAAGGCTGCCACGACGATGCTCTCAAAGCTTATTTAGAAATTTTGAAGATTCTGGATGAGACATTGGCGCTGCCAATTAAAGACTATCATATGTGTCAACAAGGTGTCAGACAATGTATGCTTTTTTTAGGAAATACGTCCTGTATATGAAAAAATATTTTTATCGATAGTTGAATGCTTTAGAGTATTTTTAATTTTACCAGAATATTATAAAGATTGAAGTGAGGGACTGAATATTTTAAAAATTAAGACATTGAATATTTTTAAGATGTATCTTGTATT
Source organism: Megastigmus dorsalis (assembly GCA_900490025.1). Classification (NCBI taxonomy): domain Eukaryota; kingdom Metazoa; phylum Arthropoda; class Insecta; order Hymenoptera; family Megastigmidae; genus Megastigmus; species Megastigmus dorsalis. The sequence goes on from UELU01130508.1 coordinate 25,021, forward strand.
TCACTGATATTACAGTTCGTAATATTACAGATTGTATTAATTATATAAGCACGTAAACGAAACGAAGACGCGATGTAATACACGCAATTTATAAAGAAACAAATTTCTACAATTTATCGAAGCTATAAAATAATAATAATTATTTTTCAAATACACTATCCATTTTGTGTTTCCCACGCCACTAAACGACATGCGAGACATGTTTTGGTTTTCATCACATAGTTAAATGAAAGCAAATTGATAAAAAAGTACACTTGTGTTAGTTCTTTTTTGCATGAGACTCGAAATAATAAAAACAAATACTTGATTAGGCGAGACTTTGTAAAATGTCGCTTATAAACGTTGACGGGTTAGAAATATCTCCAAGCAGTCCTGAAAGAAATTCATAACATGCCATGAACTGTATAGTCAACAATTTTGATTTATTTTAAACACTATATTAATTGCTATTACTAACCTGCAACATCACAAAACTCCTGAAAACTTGCACAAGGCATTAGCTCATCTCGATAAGCTGCGAGAGATTTTTCTGACGCCTTCAGCAGACTTTCATCACTGTGTCTAATATATTCTGCTAATACAGCTGGCCACTGATCATCGCTTAAAACATTGACCTTCTGTGAAAAAAAGTAATAATTGAATATTGCAATCTACGTGAAAATTTTTTAATTTTTTAGCAATTGGTTGAAAACTATAAAAAATAAAATTCTTACCTTGAAGAAGTGTGCATAGATACAGTCAACAAGACCAAAGAAGATCAATACGCTCTTATAGATAGAATAATCTTTGACGGTGGTGTCGGCGAGAGACTTAGTCGTTGCTGAAGGTGAAACGTACCGCTGATGAGCGAGAAGTATCAACCTTCGTAGATGCGTCAATCTCGTCTGATTCCAACGTGCAGGCGTCATAATTAATACGGAAAGGGTACATTGATAAAGTGGACCTTCAGCTTCGTAGCAGCTGTCTAACCAGGCAGTCGTGGGAGATGACTCTAAATACGTGACGAGAGCTTTATCTTCCCTCGATGCTGACCTTGTACTATAATGTTAAATTAAAATATTAATCCAAATTAATGTTGATGTTCTGTTAATGATAGAATAAATTATAATTGATTTGAAAATATATATACATCATATTGCGAATTAAATAATTCTTTATTACAAATTAAGCAGCTTTTTACTGAATTTTTATTAAGTCTTAGTTTTTGCTTAAATATCTTCAATAAAGAGTCAAGAATCTACGAGAATTTGTTCAAACAATTTTGAAAATCTATATATGAAATACAATTAATTATAGGTGATATCAATTTATAACTATCATAAAAGAATAACAAATAAACAACAAAGTCTATCTAAAAAATAACCCACGTGTTAATGACGTAAAGTGCCATGTGAACGAGATAGGGTATGATGTGCATGTTCGACTGAGGACCACCGCCACCAGTGTCATCGTGAAAGCTCTTCTCTTGGGCGAAACGCAAAAGCAGTAACTTCAAATCGTGAACCGTCGACGAATAAGAGATATCCCGATGTCCGGTGCACTCCTGCAGGTAAGTGTTGTGCCTTGCCAAACAGCTAGCGAAGGCTGATTCAGGTACTTGAGGTCCCCACAGCGGCAGCAATCCATTGCACTTGGTGTTAGCGTTCTGTAGCGCAGCGCTTTCCCACTCGTCGCGAGCTCGCGCCAAACGCACTGCCGACATGTGGCAATCCACGTGCACGACGTTGAAGTGCGACACAGTTGTGTACCCTACTGTTTTGCGCTGCTTAGTCTCGAATTCTTCGACGTTGCAACGCTTCGTGAACGTGTAGATGCCGAGGACCTTCAGAATTAATGCATATATTATCAACAACGGAAAATATAATTTCATTACTAAAAAATAATTTGAATAATCTTTTCGATAAAAGTAACATTTATTATATAATTGCTCATAGATTAGCTTAAATTTTAAACCTCAACGTTTATATCGACTCACCATGTTTGGCTTGAATTTATAACCCTCGCGGCAGATGACGCACACCAAGCCGGTCTCATCGCCAAGATCTTCCATTTGTTGGAGTATCGTACCACTAGCGGTGACCTGTCCCTTGTCATTGGTCCGCATACCAAGGGCACCGAGCTGTCGTTCACGCATCGCCATTGCTAAACGCTTCTTTTCGCTACGCGTATGCTGGCGCGCTTCTTCGATCAGCTCGGCAACCTTCTTATTTGTACAAAGAGCCTCCAGCAAGTTCTCGGCTAAAGACCCCACATGCTCATTCGACGAGACCTGTTCCAATCTATGAATGATGCTAATCGTAAACTGCGACGCTGCAAGCTAAAACATTCAAATAAAACAACGTGTAAATGTAAGAGCACTAAATGGTAGTAGCTTTACTGGAAATTGAATAGCACAAAGAGAAACTTACTTGTGTAGGTTCGTGGTCAGTTGCCAAACCAGTAAGGAACCGTAAAATATACTTCAATGCTGGCTTGGATATAAATTCTTTGAGCTCGTCACTATCCGTTCGAAGGAGGGTTGGCTTTACACACGGAGCATGTACCTAGAAATAAAATCAAAAAGGTTTAATTCTATCCCGAAACGCGTAATACATTTTTTCAATTTGTTTTCATTCTTACGGTGATGTATTCAAAAGCATCTTTCACGATACCCATATTGATAATATGATCTTTCAAAGTATTTCCGATGGCATTTCTTTCGATACCTTGGGTCAAAACGCAAAATAGTTCGAGCTTTTGTTCATCTTCAGCTGCATGCTCAAAATCAAATTTATAAAAGTTCAACACAGGTTTAAAGTAATCACAAAGTAATTCCATTTTCTCCTGATTGCCGTATGTCAGAGCTGCTAAAACCCTTGCAAGATGTTGCAGCACATTTGCGCTATGCCTCACGGCGGACGACTGAGTGCATGACAGCAAAGCTTTTACATGTTCTGGACTACCTAACGTACGAGAAAACTCTTCGAACTTTTCCAATGGTTGCGATGCTGCGTTCGCCAAAATCGTTTCCATGATCTAATAGAAAATAAAATATGTTCATACTCATATATATACTCATAATTTTTAATTAAATTCATTGCAAATTTTAACAAACCAAATATAAATTAGTATTAAAAATTATAATGATGTAAACTTACATCCAGTAATTGTTCAGTTACTTTGGATTGTAAATTGTCAGATTCAGTAGCAAGGCAACGTTGCAAAACATCGAGAAGCACAGTGACAGCTCCTAATTCAGGTTGACTAAGGACCTCTTGATTCTTTTTCACTTTAACCGAAAGTCTAAAGAGTTTTAGTAAAACCTGCAATAGAGGCTTGGCTCTGTTGACATCTTGTATGGCTGCCAGTCGCTGGAGCATCACCTGAAGACCACCGCACTCAGACAAAACATTAGCCATTTTGTAAACTTCTTCGTTGTTCACCTCTTGTTCACTATTTGCATTCAATGTTTCTACAAATTCCTCGGTAGCATCGCCGAGAAGACCACGCATTCTGTAGACTACACGCATCGCATCGCACTCACCACCTTCCAGCACCCAGATCTTTTTGTATACCTTAAAAAAGGAAGATATCCGTTATTTATGTTTTAAACTGTTAATTTGCTTCTTAAACAAGAAGCATTAAATAAATTGATAAAACTGTATTGATAATATAATTTACATTGAACTTTAGTTTGTATATTTTCTGAAGTATTAAAAGGCAAAAATAAAATTTTAGTATATTCAGGAAAAATGAGAGGTATAATTTAAAAGTAGCAAGTCAATAGCTAACGAAAAAACCATACCTCTTTCACTGGAAGATCCAAGCTAATGATTTTATTGTTTACGAGTAACTCCATTCCATTATCATCTTCCAATAGTGCAACTAGCTCGCAGTCTTGACAAATCTTATTTTTCACATCTCGCATTAATGGCCCCAAACCAGGTTCTAAACTACTATATGGATTTCCTAACATACGCCCTTGTAAAAAATCTTCTTGTTGTGGATCTTTTTCTAAAGTTAAAAAGAATTCTCCTACGTCGTTTTCCTCGGGATATATAATTGAGCATAACCTTTCGAATATAAATACAGGAGTGCGAATGTCCTGAGGACTATATTTTTGAACTGTTTCCACGCAAACTGCCATAAAAGCTTTAGTTTCTTCTTCAGTGCCTATAGAAAAGTGAATAGTTAATATATTTATTTGATTTATTTCTTTGCTTATATACTTAATTTCATGTAAGACGAACACTTACCGGTAGTCATCTCCTCAAGCAACTCAAGCAGCTTATCTTGTGTATCATCGATCAGTCTCGTTCTTTGTACAACAAGTCTTCTCAGCGATAAATATCCATTAAGAACCGCGCCAACAAGACGACCCTTAAACTGTTGTTTAATGTTTTCTTGCTCAAGGAAAGTAGCCAATAGTTCCGTCAACATTTTCAGCGAGTATCCCTGTGCTAAGTCGCTCGTTAGCGTCGTCTCTTCCAATCTATGTAGCTCAGCAATTTCCTTCGTTAGCAGATCGGCTAGTATTGTCAAAACGCCTCTAACTGCAAGGAACTGCTTCCAAGGTGCCTGTCTTATTAAACTCTGGTACAGAGAGAGATATTCGGCGCTACTTTCACCAGCTATACACAACTCATCAAGATAACCTGTTAGTAGAAGCAGAACTTCCTTTTTCCGATCTGTAACTTGGCACACATTCTCCACCATATTACAGACAACTTGACGGGCAAATCGTGAACTTGGATTGAAGATAATTTCCTTTAGCCATGAACCATTAGCGAGCTTTAGTGGCTGGATACCGCGTAAACGCATGCAACGATAATACCAGCGATGACCGTACTTCTCGCTCAGATAGAGTATACGAGCTTCCTCCTAAAGATTCAAAATTTACTTATATTTATGTTACACTTTTTATTTCAAAAAAATCCTAGTATAATTTTTTACCTTCTTTAATGGCTTTTGCTGATGAGGATCTGGTTTCTTCCCTGGCATTCTCTGCAACCATTCGGCATAAGAGTGCTTAAGATCACCATTGAGCCACTTTGCTAAATCAATGCTGACTCCTTCAGGAGGTTGCACCGTTGCCAATGAATCGATTGTTTTATCCTGTTCGTAAATAAATTATGGAATAAAAATACATGTAATCAATGAATTTAGCATTAAATTCTAGAAGCCAAATAAGCATGTTATCTCTTTTAATAAGATTAGAATTGTCCACGTCAATTAATCTTTGTAATCATTACTATATATTAACATTAAAACGCCAAAGAAAAACAACTGACATCTTACCCTATTCTTTTTTGAGTTAGGTGGTTCCGGTTTCAATAAGCGCTGTACAATTTTAAGACATGGCAGTATAATACTTTCCATGATTACAGGGCTTTTCGATTCTTTACAGGCCATCAAGAATAACTGCATGACACATCTTAATTTTTGCTCCCAACATGTGTCCTCCTTCTGTATCAGTGCACCAAGCAAAGTCATCTCATGCCTCACAGCGGTTGATAAATCTGACGTTACAACCCTACCTCTTAAAGTCATCGTAACTCGGTTCGTTAGCAACGAGCATAGTTCCTTCGTCGATTGCATATTGTCGCGAGTAACGAGACAGAGCAGTTGTCTCACTTCCTCTTGCACCTATAAAAAGAAATTTTTACTTAATAATATACTGAATAAAAATAATTTTGTGCAATGAAGAATTAATTAATTAGATTTAATTAGATTAAAGATTAGTCACTTTTAATTCCGTCTTAGATGTACTAATCAAAGAAAATATATCAATGGAATACGGATTTAAATATATTCTTTGTCGATAAAAGTCACTGTATGAAATCACAAATAGTGCGATTCAGTAATTGTAATTGTTAAATCACATCCAAATCAAAACCTAGTTTGTATCCCTACCTGACTAGTTCCTCTTCTTAAATTGTGCTCGACAAGTTCTTGAATGAGTCCCTGCTTGCATAAAACTTCTCTTGCAACGCTATTAGTTGCTAGGGCTCGCAGTAAGGTTAAACAGTGTTCGGTCGCCGAAGAAGCGCAGCCGTAACACCTGCCGACCATAGGTATAGTTGAAGTTGTGTCTTTCTCAGGATTTTCAGTGACTATGGTTGTTCGGTGGAACTGGAACGTACCCTGACCTCGCTGATTTCGATCGTAAGCGACAAGCTCGCGTCTACATGCCAGCACGCGTTGTATGATTTTGCTGAGTTCTTCGAAGGACGTCTTGCACTCGCCACAGTACTTTTGCGCAAGCAACTGTATGGCTCGATTAACTTGAGTGCTACCGCCACTGGTGGTTTGAGCAGTCACGCCGTCATCCAATAATCTATCTAACCGATGTTCTGATATCTTCACCTTTATTTGTAAAAGAATGTAGCAGGTTAATAAGTTGAAGTTTTGATACATTAGTTTTGTGCGCTCATTGCGTGCTCGTATACCATCTTTATATTTTTCGAAGTTAGTCATTTGTTAACATTAGACTTACAAGGAGAGGACCAGAAAACCAGTCCAAATTTAACTTTAATTTAGCGTATATAAAACGTTGATATTCGGGTCTGATTATTTTGCACAAAAAGTAATTCCTGAAAGTTTCAAGAAAATCTAGGACAAGACTTCTGGTCTTCTCCTTGTTGGATAAATTGATTGTATTTTATTACTGTATAATTACATATGAAATATATTTATTTACTTATTTTTCTGAAATTTGTAATCAAACGGTCCAGTATTTCATAATGCTGACAGAAACCGTAAAAAAATCTACACTAATAAGAAGTAAAATAAAAATAAATTGCAAATAAATTACTCACCAACAACATTTCTAGGGTTGGTTTATTTGCTATCAAAGTCTTATAAACTCTATCGGCCTTCTCCAATAGAGTGTTGATGGTCACGACAGTCTTTTTCCGATCCTCGTCGCTTTCTATAGGATCCACGGCACAACAAGGTCGCAAAAGGAGCGTGTAATCAAACTTTGCGTACTTGCAGAACCCACAAGCATGACACAAGAACGGATCTTTCTCATCGTAATTGATCGCTCGACACTTGTGGCATTGGAATACGTTCTCTCCGCAGTTGGCACAGACGCCCGGATTGGCAGGTACACTAGCAGAGCAGCGTGGGCATTGGAGTGTCTCCGATGATGCCTGGATGTTCTCATAGAAGTCGGCATACTCGATCATGAGATTACACGCTACTATAGGCAGGGGAAACTCAATCTTTACTTCCGTCTGGCCTTGCACCACGTTTACCTTCTTTGCCTTATGCCACATTGCGGGTTTATTTTTCAGTTCTACAACAGCTTGAACTGTTCGATTATTGTAGAAAACATTGATACAGCGAACCATTTTTGTTCGTTTTAGATCACTTATACGTAGTCCTATGCGACTAATCGTATGACTGCCGACAAGCTTAATAATTTGTGTAGTAGTTGTAAACTTAGAATCGACCTTTATGGACGAGAGCTTCATAACAGTCATTGGAACTTCAGGATTATTGCATACAAGACAAGGCTAAAATATAACAAAAAAAAATAACACTTAATGATCAAATAATTACAGGTGTGCTGTATTTTTTGAGTAAATCTGTGTAAATTTTATGAACGTACCTCGCTTTCTAAGTAATATCCATCGAGCTCGACAAATTGGGCAAGATTCGCATACAAATTAGCATTAGCATGGCGAGAAAGTAGTTGGTTCTGGGTGTGAAGTACAGCGACTGCCTGTTCCATGTAAGAATACATCTTTTTTCCGGTATGAGGTGTACGTAAGGAGAAGTATCCAATCAAATCAACAAATTGTGCAGCCTTACGTCCGTAAATGGGTAAGAGTGGCCAAAGACGCCATAAATGATCTAAGAGACCCTCTTGATCAGTTGGACTCGAGTTTCTTAAATGTTAAAATTAATTAGTATAGTTTAGAAAATATTAGCGTTGAAATGAGCTCGTTTATTCGATTTTTACTTACTTGTGAATAGCAAGAACTAAAGAATGAGCTTGCCAACGAATATTTGTACTATTCGTTTCTAAGAGGAACGTTTGTATAAATTTAGTGAGTAAAGCGGGAGAAACTTGTTTTTGTATTTGTTCAACTAAAGTGATGCATTGAGTCTCTTCAAATTTAGCTTCAGTGTCAGAATCTTCAGATTTTTCTCGATCACGTCTTTCTTTACTATTCATGGCTGATTTTAAGTCCTAAAATGTGTCAGAAAGCATTGCAAAATGAGAAACGTATTTGAAATGTTGTGAAAAGGTTTCCTAAAATTAATACATTTCTAAATATACGGAAATATAACTTACTTTGCCTTTTATATCCTTTAATTTTGATGAAGGGCATATGGCACATTGCAGTAGTTGTAAAACAGTCGGGCTAACTCCTTCATCCAAAAGAGTTGAAATTGTAAATAGGTAGGACAATACAGTATTGTGTTTCAGACAGAAACGTTGCCAATTGCCAGTTCGACTTGTCGCTATTTCAACACAGCATTTCAAATGTTCAATCAATTCCACCAAGGAATCATAAGGCAAATTTATAGAGTGTGGCATAGGTTCAAGAACATCGTATCCTCCCGTGTTGCAGCATTGTTGAATAGACTACAAATTTTAGTTAAGAATTTATGTATATACATAAATAAAATATTTACATAGAATAACTAGCTAAATAAGGGTAATCTTACTTTTACGTGAGAAACTAATGCATGAAGATCACGAAGTTGCCTGTACTTTTCTTTATTGCCACATATGAACAGCAGCAATTTTCGGACTTGGCGACGCACAAATGGTGTTTGATAAGACATCATATACTCGCAAAGATAGAAATACCACGACTGCTATAAAACGTAATATAATCAGTAATGAGGTAATATTTAAAATAAACGTATATATATGTTAGCAAAATAGAGTATATATATTTAGATACCTGATCAAAAGCTGGTTGTACTGTATTACATTCTGCATACTTGTGAACTTGATAAGGTAATCTTAAAGCCATTTCTGTCAATAGTTGAGGATAGGGTTCAAATACATCATTCGCATGGCCTTTTACATACAGACGTAAGAAGAATGGTGACATATCTGGCGGTGAAGTAGTAAGATGTTCTTTAAGCAACTGACCACCAATAACAGCTCCTGCTTCATCAGTAGAAACACTAAAAATTCGAAATAAACATCGTTTACAAAGAGAATCAAAAAAATTATTAATCAGTGAATATTTTACTTACGTTTTCCAATATTCTAATAATGCTTTTAATAAACTCAAGCAATAATCAATAACACCAGATTTACTCAAAGTGGCTGCTGTCATCTGGGATGTGAAATTGGAACTTTCAGATGGATTCTTTGTATTGTACTTCGATCGAGACATCAGTACACCTAAATAAACATTGGAATACATCAAAATATGTTAAGAAAATAAAATTTATATACTATTAATTTAATATAAAAATTTTTCTCACTTAATAATCGCATAATGACAAGATGAACTTCTCTTTTGTTTGTTCTGCAACATATATCAGTCACATCAGGTTTCTCCATGTTGAGTTCTTTGACGAATAAGTTCAACAAGTTGGCAAAGCACGTTTTATCTCTTTCATCTTGGCCATCAAGATCGGATGTCAACATTAGAATGACCTTTAAAATTGTCAATTAAAAAATTAACAATTTTATACCAAAATTAAAAAGAAAATAGACAGAGCTGTACTACTGACTTGCATGAAAGGAATAGCACGAACACCAGGAACACTCGATAGATTAGGAATAAAGTTCATTAATCTATCCAGGAGAAGAAGTCGTACATCATGTAAATTTGTCGTTATTTCCCCGGCGACATCATTCTCTTGTTCAATTCCTGCTTCCGGCTCAGTGCTTCCTTCTTGTCCGGTACTCTGAAACAGATTAATGTTAAAATTTGTGTTTTTACCACTGCATTTGGTATTTTTAAATTTCGATTCATTATTAGTAGAAAATTATTAGTAGTACATGTTAACACTAATGCGCGAAACAGGAGGTTCTGATGCGGGTGCAATTTGTCTTGCTTCGCAGACATATTTCGAACTATATTTTTTAACGTTTTGTTTCGCACACCCTGAAAGTGTTTCGCGCACGATATGTAAAGAATGCGAAAATTGCATGTTTCGCGGACGTAAAACAAGCACAAAAAGTCGTGTTTGCTTATGGAACAGTAAAAAAAAACCTTTGGTAATTGATACAATGATTTTAATTCTCAATGTATATTAGGATTTTCTTTATTTTATTTCTTGCAGTTAAATCACTAAGACTGTTTTTACTCACAGTGAATGTTGTTGGGGCGATAATAGAACTGCCTTCAGAGCGTGTTTGTTGATTGGATCGACTACCGGTTGCAGACATGCCATCAGCTTGTCCGTCGCCATAAGCAGAGCTACGTCCTGAGACACTAGGTTCACCCATTATGCTGTCCACAGCACTACCACCGCTCTCGCTACCGCCACTTTCGCTACCTTTGCTGCCACCACTACCGCCCTAATTTGCAAGAATTTGAAAATAAAAATTTATTATATTTAAAGCGACGTGTCAATAATAACGTTTATCCGCATAATAAATTCTTAGCTACTTGTTCAGCGGGTGATGTTCTCAATGTACTTCCATCAGTCGCTGCCGTTGATCCTTCATCGTCCGAGCCACCTGCTGATGCAGTAGTATCGGAATAATGTCCTGCTTCTTGACCCTAATGAAATATATTTACAATAAAAGACGCACAATAAAAAAATTACTATTTATAAGCACACTATTTAAATAATTGATATAATACAACAAATAGATCTGCATATGTATGATTTTTACAATGGGTATTTAATTGTCACTAGTTTTACAGTACGTATGTACAGTATAAAAAATAACTTTCATAAAAAAGTTTAATGAGTTATTTGAAATGTAAAAATAGAATTACTTTTAAAATTCTTATTCTTACCTGAGCAGCGCCTTGAACTTGTCCCAATCCTTGTACAGCCAGCGCTTGCAGATTCTGCAATGTTTGTCCACTTAGATTCTGTAAGCCTTCGAGACCCTGCAGATTCGCCAATCCTGGCTGGAATCCTTGCTGTAGAGCTTGCATCTGAGCTCCACCTTCATGATCCTGTAAACTAAGGGCGATGGCAAGCTCAACCATTGCCTCGTCGTCTTCAGCTTGAGGCATGTCGATTACTTGGTGAAAGCCACCAGAACTAAGAAGAGCCTCGAGAGGATTGAGAGCTCGAGCGACTGCCCCAGCTGCCTGATTACCACCTTCTGCTCCCAGCAGCACCATCGAAACTACATTGTCTACATCAAATTGTTCATCAGCCTCGACCGGTTCTACTGGCTGTGGTTGTGGCACTATGATTTCTGGTTTCTCATCGATCTCTACTGCTGCAGCTGCTTCAAAACAGTTAAGCAATGTAAATAATTTTCTATTTTTTGTTTTACTGGTTCTCATATTATTATTATTATTCTCGTTCAACCCACCTGGATTAGTATAGTGCGGAGGACTTGGTATGTAAACTCTACGTCTCTTGTATCTAGGTCGTAGTACTTTGATTATGGCTTGCTTAGCATTGAAACTAACCGTCGTGTCAGAACTAAGTAGAAGCTGCAAATACAGTTTCGCTGCCAATGGAGTGAAACCATCAACGTCACATATAGTAAAGGCATGAATGATCTCAATGATGGCATGAATGACGGCTTCGGTGTGAGTAAGTCCTGGTAGGACTACCGGCGCTAAAGCCAAATTTTTCGGATAAGCAGCATGTAATAACCATAAAACGTTCATTAGCTGAAGCATCAGATGCGGACTGCTATTTTCAACGATCGCCGCTTGAGATGATGGTCTGGCTTGTTCAAAAATTTGAACTGCAAAAAAATACATTGATAAGTTTACACAAAATAAAAAAATAAACGCAATCTAATATTCTTGAACTGCAATGTCACTCACTAGAGCTTTCGTCAATAGCTTTTGTTGAATTTTGTTCTGCAAATTTATACAAATTTTGTGGACGCGTGACAGCTATACTTCTTACAATTAATACTAGTCTATAGAAGTTCTCAGCATCAATATCACAAGGATCCTCTGTCTCTCGCATTGCTTTTAACGAATCAAGAACATGCGTCAACAAGACTTGATCCTAAAAAAATTTAAGCAATAAGGAATAAAATATTTTACAAGGAATAAGAAAAGATGCATAAAATAAAAGTTATATTTGACTCTTTTTACCTTGTGGGAATGATACGTGGGCTTGGAATTGTGAAGAGAAGCTAAAAGTGCGGTAGTATGGACTTGCACAGGCGGAGGTGTTGGTAAAGTCAATAGGTTTGAAGCAACTTCAACCGCAGTTTGCTTCAATGTTGCTTTCGTTTCATCATTTGCCAATGTAAATGATGATTCAAGAACTTCAAGTATACTTGAAACCATTCTAAAAACCAACAAACATTTGTATTACTTATCATATGAGCGACAAGAAAACGTTTCGACAAAAACCATAAATCAATTAAAAAAACTGTAAATCCACTAAGAAAGTAACTAAAATCACTCGTAATTTTTCTAGAACACCCATTTTATCTCTTACCTCTCAATATTAATTGATTCATCCTTTGTCGGTCTGATTGCATTACAATAATCAAGAATAACATTAGAATTCTGTTTTAAATAGATATTAAAAATAAACTAACCCTATACAAGGCTTTATGTCATTTTATACCGAATGCTTATAGACTATAATTTCGAAATAAAATCATTTTTACTTGTCTACAGAAGTCAGAGGTGTAGGCGAAACTGTTAGATTTTCAGCATCACTGCTCGTTGCCGTTCCTGTCGTAGCTTGTGCTGGTGTTGATTGCCCAGCTGGAATGTCTTCTGGTTCCTCAGGCCAACCAAATGAATCTTTAGTTCTTCCATAGCTACAGTAAAATATGCAAAATTAAAATTAAAGAGATGTCAATTTAAAGGTGGTAATAAATAATTTTTTAAATAATTTTTTTTACATTTTAATAGAATCAACCATGATAACACCTTCAGGGTCTTGTGAAGCGCCAAAAGTAATTGTTAACTTTTTATCAGCCTGAAGACTCTCTTCTCTTGTCAACGGTATGTCAAACCATCGACTACGAGTCAGCGTAGTTCTTATAGTTCTGCCAAATATCTAAAGCAAAAAAATAAATAAACTTCTATCCTAAATTGGATATACACAATTTTTTTCATTTCAAATAGTTCAACATACTTCAATGTATAGTGGAGCACGCTGCACATCTTGCGTCCCCAATTGGACTCTAACTCCGGTCATGACCAAAGCAGCATCGTTATTAGTGACCTCAACATTGAAACCCATAGCCTTTGTTGATACCACATACATGCCAGTAGTATTTAATCTGTGCTTGATTTGCATAACATTGTAAACTTGAAGCAAATCATTGCCTCCGAATTCGATATCACTCAGTGCTGGGCATTGCTCGAAGAAGTCAATGGGGAAATTAACCGATCCCGAGGGTTTACCCGCCTTTAGTGCCTTTTTTTTCTTCGTGGTCTTGAGCGTCGAAGTAAGTCCAACCGGTTGAACGCTCGCAGACATCCAAAATCCGGTTTGCTCCATCGCAGCCATGTAAATTCTCAAGCTTCCATCTTCACAGAGTAGGATCAGAGTAGTACGATGCTCAGCATTGGAACTTGGATGCCTGATTGCTACCATGTCCATGATCTTGGCTTTGGCTGGTACAACCTTGATTTCTTGGATCATAACAGTATCGGGCTTGATCATCAGAATCACTGGATTGTTGCTGGTTTGAAGAACTGAGCAAACGAGCCCCGGATGATTGGCCACCTCGGTCCACTGGCAAAGTGGCTGGGGTTGATTGTTGTTCGATTTGTTACCACCTCCGCTACCTATATTTAAAAAAAAAACACATTTATACTGGGCCTAGGATTTCAACAAATTTATTTTTAAATCTCTAAGGACTTGAAAATACCTGAACCACCGTTGGCTTTGTTGGTGATATTGATCATATTCACAAGGTCAATATCATCGACATACTTCATGGGGGCAACAAAGCTCTTGCCGCTCGCATAACTGAAGAAGAGCAGCTGTAGTGCATGCGAATAGTAAATGGAAACACCACCACCACAGACTTGTCCATTAGCTTTAATATCAGAGTGATAGACTTCGAGGGTATGAGTCACATAAAAAGGTCCATGCTTTGCCAAACTCTCTTCATCCATAGCTTGGCTGTAGATGTAGCCAGCGGACGACATGAGCAGCATGTGGAATTCATTGTTCTCCGTATGAATAAACGTGCAGTCACGTATTTTTCCCGTTGGTACTAAGAAATAATACTGCGGACTAAGAGCATCTTTACTAAGATCGTAGATCTTGACGAAGTCCGCGGTAACGAGAGCAAGTTGAGTCTGCGAGCCAGGTAGCCAAATAGCTTTGATGATGAAGTTACCGGTCTCGAGCTGAGGGTGAAGAACTAAATGATCGGAGACAGTGCCAGTACTATTGAATGTCAATATATGACAATCCTTGAGGCCACAAACCGCCAAGAAATCTTCATTCCACTGGTTGCCCGTCATGGAAAGAACTGTGAACGGGATTGGCGCAGAAGCGAGACGAGTCAGAGTTAATTTGCGTTTTGAAGAATCAGCTTGTTTTAGAAGAGCACTTAACTGTAGAACGGTAATCTTTCCTTTCTCGTGAGATACAGCTGAAATTTACATAGTATGTTAGTTTTTTTTGCTACCTTCTATAAAGCTTACGGTTAACTATTATAACATGTTTACCAAGGTGTTGTCTTTTTCCATGTGGAGATGATAGACAGCACATTGCAACTCGCCTAATCATATGAGCGGACAAAAGCTGCCGAATGGTTTGACCTTGATCACCTGAATAGTTCATTCGTACGTTCTCAAAAGCTCCTTCTTGAGAGCCTAATGTTGGCAACTGTAAATAATACAATAGCTTTAAATACAAGCAAAATTATCACTAGAAAATGATAATTTAGTTTACTATTAAAATAATTGCTCTTATTATTAAGATTTCATGAGACTACTAAAACACAAATTATTAAAATATTCAATACTGTACATTTACCATAAGCTGATCGGTATGCTCGAATTTCTTTTGCACATAATGTAATTGCGACAGAGCAGCTTGTGCTCGTGAGTGGCAGCCAACGGGCGAAAATTTTTCACATGATGTTTGTACCGCTGGTATCAGGGCTCGTGTTAGCTCGACCAATGACGAAACTAATCCACTACCCCATAATTTTGATAAGACCCAATCTTTTGAACCTTCTGAAAATAAAATTTATTATATTACAATTACATGATAGTAACAAATAGATGATTATTTATTACTACTTTTTTAAGTTTCCTTACCTAGTTGTTTAGCAAGCGCTATCTGCTTCTGCTTATCTTTGCTACTCCTCTCATGTTTCTCGTTATAGTGTACCGGACTAGATGCTCTTCGTCTCAGACTACTAGTCAACAACATGTTATTTTCGTTGTTGCCAGCTGTATTATGATATGAAGCTCCATTATTAGTAGGATGTTCTGAACTCTGTGGACTTCTCTTAGTCAAAGCTTGACAAGAGATATCCTCTTTCGCTCCGCAGTCGCAAAAGAAATTGCCGTATTTGGCATACGTGACGTCATGACCGCGATGGCAAACTTTGGCACAAACCGAGCAAACGCCAACACCATCAACCATGTTGCAGGTATGGCAATGATACCAATGCTGATTCATGAACTCCTTTTGGGTAATGGTGAATGTGCAGAGCTTGTTGCAGAGACTGTCTTCGTCTGAGTCTTCGGCGCCGCTATCGTCTTCATCGTGAGCAATTTCATCGATCCAATCGCTATCGGTTACATCATTGGTTGGCTGGGCACCTTCCCACGGTGGGCTTGTCGCACGATCTTGATTTGAGAGTTTTTGAGGGCAAACTGCGTTTACTATATCAGCTATGTAATTCAAGATACAGCAACCAGCTTCGATGTAGGATGAGGATTTGTCCAGATTTTGGGGGCCTTTATTTAAGAGCTGTTGCTTACTGTAAAAGTTTTTTATATTTTAGAATGCTATTTCTTTTTTTCGAGCTGACATATTTTTTATCTACTCATGTGCTTTGCAATCTCCAAATGTTTATTTTAGAAAATATTAGATATTTTAGACCAAAAAAGATCTATTACAAATTTATCATTTGCATCAGATCTGCTACTAATAAAATTTGTAAGAAAAATAGTCAAAAAACTTGATATAATATAATAAAAAATGTATATGAACATACCAAAGATCTATCCACTCTGTTGCAGATTGGAATAACAACACATGACCTTTATCAGACCCAGCATCAGCTAGTGTTGACATTACTTGCATTAAATCAGAAAAGCTTACACCTTCAGCTGCTGTAGATAATATTCGGTAAGCTATTGGTATAAGAGCTTGAAGAATCGTGACTGATACTCCATCGCTAATATTACTAAAAAAATTAAAAATTTTAATAAATTTATGTTGTACTATAAATGAAGCGACTAGGTTGCACGTGCAAATTAATAACGGCTAAAATATTCTATACCTATTTTCTTTAACAATGTAGTTTGTGAGTGCCCGCAGAAGTTGATTATTTTCTTCTAGAAACTGTTGCTGTTCATCACTTGGGGTAGACGTTTGGTTGTTAGGTGTGGTAGCTTCCGTCAATGGTTGCCATTGTCCCTGAGCTTGTTCATTATTTTGTGCATTATTTGGCCCATCATTCTTAGATGCTTCTTCGGGTGCAGTGACAGCAGGTGCCGTCCTACAAATGTTTCATTTTAACCATAAGTTTTAAAAAATAAAATACTATATTAAATAAATATCAGGCAATATAGAAAAGTAATTTTACGTTGGAGCAGCTGGAGTCGTTGTCGCTTGTACATTTACTGCGGATGCACTAGGCGATAAATTTGCAGACCCGAGAATAACGTGAGCCAGCCAAGATTGTAGTTTCTCATTTTCTACTTTTGCAAGATTAGATACCGATCTGCAAAGGCGATCGAGAGATCCATCGTTGTCTTTTTCAGCTACTTATATGAAATAAAACAGGCGTTTAATAAATTAAAAGAAAAAACATTGATACCATTTAATATACATCATACTACATTTATTTGTTATATTTTAATACTAACCAGCTTTGAAAAGTTTATTGAAGAAATGCAATACGTGGTTGCTGAATTGCTGAGAGGATTGTGATGATGCTATAGAAAGAAGAACTGATACGAGCGTTCTATTAGTACTAGGAGCGAAAAATTGATCCAAAGCTTTGCATCCAACTGATTTTTCTAATAATTGTTCCCAGTACTTAATACATTGCTTCAAAATTTTTCCATCAATCGATATGCTATTATAAAAAGTAAATTATAATATATATTATAAAAAAAAAATATGGTGATCAGCTGATTGAATTTTCGCTTACTTAATTGCATCTTCAGACTTGCTTGTATAATCAACTATTAAATTGTATGTATGATTAAGTACAAATAAATGTTCCCGTATTTGTCGAGCTTCACTTTCCGGTTCGCCTATCAATGTATTCAGTGTTTTTGAAACCATTTCATGGAAATATTCCATTCGCATATCCATTGTCAAAGAAATGAGAATGTCTATGGCATGATTTCGAATTTCAGAGTTTTCTGGAGCTGTCGTAGAGCTTTAATTAAAAAGGAAATATATTTAACACTATTTTATACGCGTAATCTTAAAATTAAATAAATAAAATAGTACGAATCCTTACTTTATATACTCCACAATAAACGAGACTAATGAGTGCAGCAAATTTTTTAATGAAGGATTAATGGAAAATGATCCATATTCTGATAAAGAACTAATATGATGATTAATAGTAGTTAAAATATAACTTTCAGCTGGAATTATATCATTTGCATAGGTATTCTGAAAATAAAAATAAAATCATTAATAATAATTAATAACATTCATAATAAATTAATCAAAATCACTTACCCAAGGAACGTGAGCGACATTTATAGCTTTCCATTTATCGAGCACAGATCGCACATTATTTGGTAATAAACTAATCAGGGAAGCTTCACTTGCCCAACTTGCACCACTCATACAAATCACTTCATCAAGTACGAGAAAATCTCTTACAGTGTATGTTTTACTACTCTCTGAAGTTTCTTGAATTTGGTATAAAATGCTAGATCGACAAGAAGCTAACATTGCATCAGTCAATGCTAAAATATGTGGTAATATGTCTACGACTAATTTATTAACATTTGAAGCAGTGGATTCTGTATTTTGTTGGACTCTAAAAATAAAATTTATTTATTAGTTATAATTTTAAAAAACACATTTTAAAAAAGTAAAAAGAAATAGGAATATTTACTTGGAAGCTTCAATATTGTCATTCACAGATTTCCATATACTTTCATCCATTAAAACCTGTAATTTTCCTATTACTGCCGACAAAATGCAGAGTGAACTTAATTTTGGCAGAGACGTTTTTGGTATAATTTTTTCAGTTGCATTGATTTCTGGCTTTAGAGATTTAATGCAATTTTTTGCAAGTGCAACGTCGTATTTCAGAGAATTGACAGTTGACGAAACAGTTTTTAATAAATTTTCAGCATACTGAGTGTACATGCCTTGCTTAACCAAACAATCCTGTTCAGATAATTGTTAAAAGAATTTAGTAAACATGAACATATTCAAAAGAATTATATTTTAAAATCATGTAGCTTACTTTCATCCAGCCAGTGAATGTTTTATAAGCAGCCCGAGGTCCCCAAATCAGAGAATGAAGCAAAAGTGGGCCTGCTGTAATTTCTTCCCCTAGAGCAAGCTTATCCATGTAAGGAGTAGATGGTGGCAACATAAGCAGTAATCTAAGTATATGTATAATAAATTAAATTAAATTAAAAATTTCATTTGAAGTACTCTAAAACTATTTATTGTAATAAAATTTACCTCCAACAAATAGAAAAGCAATACTGTATTGCACATAAACCAGTAAAGGTCATTTTATCTTTTCCTTCTGTTGCAGCTTTTCTAGGTATACCAGTTTGATTTAAAATGTTTAAAATATCAATAAGAGCGTCTACCAGTAATGGATATTTCATTTTATCTGGTGTGCCCAAAATGAAATTGCAAGCCTGTATATAAAAAAACAATAAATAATTAATATAAGGAATTATCAAAATGAGGAAGAAAAACAAAATAAGCAATACCAATCCATCTAATTTTGGTGTATCTTGGTTATTAAAATCATAAGTAGTAAGATTGTAAAAGCGCGGTTTCATAGAAAATTCATCTTGTGGACCAAATTTTCGGTAATTATCTTCTATTTCCTTCCACGGGGTATAAATTCTAGCAGCTTGCTTATTTCCTTCTTTAGTATCTGAGACAAGACTAGTGGCCGAAAATAAATTCCATTGAACCTATAATACATTATTACAATAATAATAATAATAATATTAATAGTTTTATTATTATGTACTGAAAATAGTTTTTGATTTATGAATTGTATGAGACTTTTACTACCGTTCAGTTGTCACTATCAAACAGACGGCCCTGGTATCTCACATTAGTTTATTAAAAGCTAATTCTTTTACTATAGCATTTGCAGTATCAAAATGAATGATGAATAAATTGATGAAGTGATGAAAAAGATGAAATGATGCGAAAAAATGTAAATGGCATTGAAAAGCCAATACTAAATACTGCATGATGCATTAAAAAAATAAACTATATAAAACATGAAATTTAGTGGGTACAACTTACTTGCTCAAGTAAAGTTGAAGGTGCGTCATATAGATGTTTCATCATATATTCTAGTAGAAGTAGAAGCCGCGACAAATGCAAGATTTGTGAATCTTTCATTGGACTTTTAATTGCTTCACTGCATCTGACTGCTCCACTACCAGTCACAAGGAGTACTGATTTCTTTTGCATTAAATTTAGTGAATGGAAAAGGAAAAGAACGAGTTGTGCGTGCTCGACGTTTAAATCTAAAAATATCATTTGAATTAAAAACAATTTTTAAAGAAAGAACTGATATATATTAAAATCACTGTCAATTTCTTACCTTCATTTTCAGTTTCAAAAGTTGTAGGAGGATTACAAACATTTTCGACTACAGTTGTTACTAATCGCTGCCAAATGCTAATACAAGCTGCTTCTTTTTCTGATTGTGGTTTCAATAATAGTATCTATAATGTATTAAAAATAAAGTTATTAAGCCACTTAATAATTTAATTAAGGGTATAAATATATCTATTGATAAAAATGATATTACTTGAGCAAGAACACTGAGTGTTCTGGGATATACTTGTAATGGCCATGATGAAGGACTAGCATTTTCAGTAGACCAAGGGCTAACTCCTAAGTGATGGAGTAAAGTATTCTGGAGAGTTTCACTTAAAGTATTTCTTGCTAATAAATTGTGTGTGTATCGACTCAATGCTTGAGAGAATTCAGAGTACATTGCACCTAATGTGGCACCATAAAATACCGAAATGGTACCTAAAAAATAATACAAATTTGTAGTACATTTGTAGTACAAAAGTTATGAGTTAATTGATAAAAATATGCTACCAGTTTCTGTTCGGGCCGCTTCGTGGTCTAAATCTCGTATTATGGCAGCTAAGATTACCATTTGCTGCTCTACTAAACCATTTACAACATACTCTCTTACATATGCACTTCTACTTCCAATTAAATGTTGATTCATAAATTGAAAGATTTGAGTTGCCAATGAAATGTACTGTTTATTAGAAGAAGAAAGAAATAATTTTTACTAACAATTAAAAGTAAATGAAAAAGGTGTATAAGTGACCAATATACATACTCCGTGAGGCTCTCGATTGTCAGGAACTACAGTTGCATTACGTTCTGTACTGGTTTCTTCATTAGTTTCTTTTGCAGTATTAGTTGGTGGATCAGATGAATCCAAGGTTTCTTCAAACCACAATCCCAAAATGGGCTCACTATCTTCTTCTAAAAAATTGAAATTGAAATTATACTTTAAGTTTAATGAGAACATTTTTTAGCAATCTACTTTTTTTTCTATTTCAATTAAATGTAAAGTTGCGTTCAAAAAATAATTTAATTATCAGTACCTTGGTCAGTTGAACTTTCAGAGCAACTATAAAGATCTTCATAATAAGTAGTGGAATCAGATTGGCTTAATGTATCTCCTTCAAGTGGATGTTTTTGTACTCTTTTAAGTGTACAAGCCTGAAAAATTATATTTTCAAATAAAATCTTTTCTATAATGGAAACATTATACAAACTAGAAAATAAATTTACTTTTCGATAGCTTATAGTAGCCAAATAAAATAACAGATGATTAAGAGGTGCAGCTTGGAAGAATGTAGATACTCTTTCCAAAGCTGTAGCAGTAGCTAAAATATCCAAAGGAGCTGGTTCTGGTGGGGGAAGTTGTTCTATACCAGCTTCAACAGAAACATCTTCTAAAAGAGCACCCATAAGTGTAAGAGCATGGGATGCTAAAGCTACAGATAAGACACCAAATCCCTGTTGTCTGTACATAAGAAAAATTTATAAGATTAGATGGTTTTATTATTAGATCAAAACAAGTATATCTTGTCGATGTATATTAAATAGTTGATATGAATAGATTCTTACACTTTCATCAAATTTATACGACCAGTGCCATCACGCGCTTTACTAGGTGATTTCCCTTTTTCCTCTTTTCCTTTATCAGTAACACTAAAGCTACTAACAGATAACTGAGCCTGTAAACCAGCTACCAAAAGCCACACTCCGATCAATAAATGATTTTGAAGAATCTATAAAGAAGTAGTCATAAATGAAATAATAAGAGTACAGAATCATAAAAATTTTATGTGTTAAACTTTCGATTTAACATTCATAAACTATTTCCAAAATACAGCGAACTTATAATTTAAAATACTTACATGTCCTCCTGCTCTCGTACTGTGCTTAATAATATTTGAAACCAATGTAAAAATTTCTAAGCTTCTTTCAACAACAGTAATAGCTAAGGCATCATATTCTTCTTCAGTACTTTTGGTACTTTGACTACTTTGTGGATTTGTAGTTGTATTAGAGCTACATTTTGGTGAAATTGCATTAGTAATTCCAACAATACTTGATGCTGTAGCATTTGCGATGGAGCAATAAAGACAAGACATAGTTAACAAAGATAATTTTTCCAATTTGGCTGGTGTCAGTGGCTCAAGAATTGGTAATGAAACAACACTATGTACAATATTAATATCATTAACCACTGAATGAAGACTGTGACGAATTGTGTGAGCTTCTGATTGATTTGCTGGCAAACAAAAACTCTTTCTGTTTAAGTAAGCTTGATACTTTCTTGCATAACGGGACAAATGTGGAAGATTAGAACACATATTAAGAAGTGTATATCCGGCCCCCATACTTTGAAGAGTGTCTATGTTATTCGAAATAAACATCATCTACAAACAAAATGTAAAGAATGTAAATTATATTAGCAGTCAATTAAAATTAGTGATCACCATAGTATAATAAACATTTATCAAATTTGCTTGAAACATCATACATTTTATTTACATCATTATTACTAAAAATTAATATTATTTTTACCTTTATATCTGCTCCTTGTTCATTACTTGAAGGCTCTGAGTTACTTTTATTTGTGGTCTCAATAGTAATATCATTAGTGATAGTAAAATCTTGCAAAGGCATAGTTAACTGTTCTAAAATACTTGTTGACAAATCACTACGAGCTCGTTTTGTCTCTTTTATCGGTTGAGGTGCAGTATCTTTTTCTCCACTTGTTGGTGAATTTTTTATGCTTTGAGGCAGTTTTACATTTTTCATAATTGCAATTAGAGCAATTTCCTCGAATTTTGCAAGCAATGACTGTCCAACACATAGTGCACGAATTGGTAATAATAATTGCCTTGTAGTTAAAATTGTTGGACCACTGCTTTCTCCTGGTTGTGATGCTTGTTGAGGCAGCTTGCTCATTAAATATTTTAGTAATATTCGACATGCTTGCCAAACAATAGGAATTTGACTCTTAGAAACTGAAAAAACATATTTTCTCAATTCATATTATTCTAATATAATAGTTTAAATTTCATTAGTCAAAAAGTACCCACAAGTATTTGCACAGGAACCAATATAATCAGCTGCTAGTGCAGCAAATGATGTATAAAAAGCTTCATATTCTTCAGCGTGTGACACTAACTCTGGTTCACTGCAAAATTATATTTTATCTTATCATGAAATTTGCCAAATAAATGTTAAAAATATAAAACGCAATAAGTAGAGTACTAAAAATAAGAGGTTAGATTAATAAACTGTAGGTTAGGTCGCTTTTGAAGATTATCTTTGTATCTTAAATGCAATTTTCTTTATTATTTTAGAAAAAGCAGTATCAGGAAAGTGCTTAATCTAGGAAGATATTGTAATGTATTTTTAACTTAAAATTAAGCATAATTTAGTTTTAATTGAAATGTATCTTTTCCACTAGGAAAATAAATGAAAAGTCTGCAAATTTTAAAGCATGATGAATAATATTTAAATATAGATTTTATTAAATCGTTAGAAAATAAAAACGTTTAAGAAACGTACATGCAGGAACTGATAAGAGGCTAAAATATGGTTGTCTGAAAACCAACTTATACTCTTCTAGCATGAAAATATCAATTTAAATCTGATTTTAAAATCATAATATCAACAAGCAATAACTTCCTATTCTTTTGAGTCGCATAAATTAATAATATTTCTTTTAATCTGACGAGTCTACGCCTGAGGACTTCCATTTCTGTACTGTCACCTTGAGGGCTCTTCAGACTTTCACGTTTATCTCGCTTATTACTGCATGTTTTCATATGAAACTTTTTCCTACCTTTGAATGACGGCTTTGACTAGCTCGATAATATCAGTTTTGTTAAAAGATCCATAAGCTGCAGTTAAAATTGGTTTTACAATAGAACTCCAATCGATGACACCACCACTTTTTGCCGCCATCTTGAAATAGACTATTTTAGCGAGTTTGTTCGTATATATAAAAGGGTTTAAAAATCGTGATTCATAGAAAATTCATCAAATATGTTAGAAATTGATTGCCACTTTTAAAGGTAGACAGTATATTATTATTATTTGTATAATTAAGTATATCTCATTCTAATTATATAAATTAAAATAAATTAAAATAAAAACGAATTTTCTTTATTACTTAACTGATTTAAGAAATTTTTAAATCTTGATGAAGAGACTCAGATCAACTTTATAATCGAACAAACCTTTATAATTATTAGCCAGTTCACTCACATACCTATATATTACAATCTAGGTACACAATTAAACATTATTACTTATATGGAAATGGAACAATATATACAGTAACTTAGTAAGTACCAAGAACATATTCTATATACATTCTATATATATCGAAGTACTGATATATATTTCTACCATTTTCGTATTTAAAAATTTTTTCGGTATACATTTGAAGGTATTATGTAGATCTATCTATATTTAATCTATTGTAAAAATTAAGTATATAATATAAAATTTATTTTCAATTTTTGAAAATCTTGTCTGCATTTGTAAAGTTTTTAATTGTAGATTACAATTGATGACATTTATTATTTTGGAACGTCGTTTTCTTCCATGATAAGTTTTGTATTGTATGTATACATGCATGTATGCATATAAGCATGTATACCCTATGCTATGCCCTATGGTCATTGCACCTATACATGTTATGATTCAAACATTTCAAACAAAAAAAAGAAACAGATCTGCAGTTTAGGTGATCACAAATCACAATATTATAATAGAATTTAAATACCAATGAAAATAAGCTGCCGGATCAACAAATCAACTACTAAATATAGTACGTAATTAAAATCTTTCATTGAATAATCTATCCAGGTAATTTATAGGTAATACATTTATAAACAAATAATTGTAACTAAAGCATAGAAAACATAGTATATATATATATTTATATATATGTATATATATAGCTCAGCGAAGAGTCTTCTTCTAACTGAAGTATCGACGGATCAACAATGATCATTATATATATATATTAAATGTGTTGTGTTGCGTGCTGGCTGCTGGTCTGTCCATGGCTTCAGTAATCAGTGCCCACTGCCCAGTGGTTAGGACGGTTAGGTTATATAGTTATAGGGGCACGATTTATATATATATACATACTCATCAGAGGTACAAACACAAGTCCTTTTGCGGAGTTTCGAACGAAAATATAAACAAAAATGGATGTTCAGACAACAAGTACACGAAGAAAAATTTTAAGTCATGCAATATGTAGTATTTTAACAGAGTGTGGCTTTGAAACGTGTGAAAAAGCAGCTCTAGAAACTTTAACAGAAATGTTACAATCTTGTAAATTCATTTTCTAACCTAAAATTTTTCAATATTTATTAAGAGATCTTTTACCATCATACTTATTTTGTTATAACTTTTAAATGTTTTTAGTGTTGTGTGAAATAGGGGAATCGGCCAGAAACTATTGTGAACTTTCTGGTAGGACCGAAATACTTGTAGCAGATATTGTACTTGCATTAGTGAATGCTGGTATCAAATTAGATAATATTCATTCTCATGGACTTCGACATAATCGAACAGTATTACCTCCTCTTCAACAGCAAACTCAAACAAAACAGCTGAACATCCTGCAAGCAGGTGTTAAACAAAGTCACCCTCCTCACATACCAAGTCATTTACCACCTTTACCTGATCCTCACGCTTATATCAGGACACCTGTATGTTATTATACATTTTTCTTATTGCTATATTACTGTATAATTATTAAATACTATTTGCTTCTTTTTATGCAGACACACAAGCAACCTGTTACTGAGTATGAAGCCATAAGAGAAAAAGCAGCAACTCAAAAACGAGATATCGAGCGAGCTTTAACTAGGTTTACAGCCAAAACTGGTAGAACACACAGTTTATTTCTTAAAGATGACAACAGTATGTTTCCATGTAAGTAATAGTAGATAATAATTTATTTAAGTTTTATAAATTGTCTTTTCAAAACATTTCATTATGTTATAAAAATATAAAATTTTATTTTAGTGATAGGATGTACACCACAATTTCCAAGTTATCTTTCGGCTCTTTTACCTCAAGATCAAATCTTTGACTCTGATAGCGATATAGAAGCGAGTCCTGTTAAAAAGAAAAAAGAGAAAGAACCTGAAACCAAAAGTAAAGATGGAAATAAAGAAGGTAGAAGCTTAGAATTTTTTAATACATGCATTAAATTAAGTATTTATAGGATTTATAGGATTTATATAAGGATAGTTTTGCTAATCCAACAATATTTTGCAGGAAATAATATTCAAACAGATAATATAGAACAAAATGAAGAATCGAATACTCAAGCAGATGTGATAGATAATCCATACTTAAGACCTGGAAAAGTTCCTAAAAACAAGATGCCTCACACAACAAAACCTGCAGAAAGTGGTGTACTTACTTTTTAATTAAACAATTTATATAGATCTATAAATAAGAGCAAATGTCGGTAAACTTATAAAACAGAGTATATTTTGTTATGGAAAAGTCTTCAATTTACTATCTTCTGAAAATTTTTGAAAACATTGTTAGATAAGAAGATTGTTCTCAAATGAATATAAGAAAAAGAAAAAATATTAAAATAATTTTAATACACTTGTTATAAATCGTAATATTACAAAGATTTTTTTTTCATATTAATATTAATTATACTTAATAACAATTGTCTTATTAATTTATAAACAAAAAAGTTTTTTATTACAATATTTTTATTATTTTGAAAGAGCATGATCAAACAATATTCATAGAAGATGAGAAATTAATTTTAAGAATGTGAATGAAGTATAACATTTATTTTCATCGACATTTCCTCTTTTGACATATGTATATTTTTAATTTATAAGTATATATATAGGTATAGACATGTATATGAATCCTTGTAAGTAATGTACAGTTTTTTTATAAATGAGAGAGTAAGGAGAATAGAAAACTGAGTGGTATAATTTATTAAAACGGTTTATTACATTATAAGTATCTATTATGGGTTAAAGTATATGTAATTTTTTCATAAACAATAAATATAAAATCACGTTTCAAAACATTCCAGTCCAATTTATAAGAGGACGGATACTCGATTGGTCAATATTGTAAGTAGATAAAGGCTCATTCTGTTCGGCAAGCTCGATACAACAAGTACACGTCTCTGCGATTATGCTTGTATGATCGATTTCCTTCTATCATCTTAGCACCATATTTTTTTTCGGGAAGGCTTATGGCAATGGAGGGTTCCATCAACTTTCAATTGTATTGCACATTTGTCGAGATACAAAAATAAATAGTCGATTGCATTGAGTTGTCGCTCGCCCGGTTATAAAAAATAGTGGCCTTATATTTTCAGAGCGATTAAATCTTCTCTTTGCACCTTATTGCTAAAACACACACGTGCACCTCGATTGCTCACGTGTATACATATAAGCATCGCGTAGCTCGTGTACCTCTTTTCGCATTAGTACGCGTACATACAATTAGTCGTATACAATAACTTCGAAACGGTATTGGGGGGGATTTTTTTTTAAAGTATATAATATGAATTCGACCGTAAAATTAAATCTATAGCCAATGACCCTGGATATTTAATAAATATTTGGATAATTAAGCTCGATAATTTACACACTCAAATTAAGCAAAAGTCACTCATTTGAATTAGTTGTTAATTACTAGTATTTTTCTGTCTTACTTTTTTACACGCAGTCTTCTAAATGAGTCATTCTTTATATTAATTATTACGTAATGAAAAACCACACTACTTACTTCAATCAATCAATTGATTACAAGGTATTAAATAAAATAAGATCCTCCATTTATTTACGATAATGCGAACTGATTCAGCGGCCGATAAAAATCCGTTCCCGTCTCGAGTATCGAAGAAACAACAACAAAAAAATAATAAGAAAAACTCGTCGTTATCTAAATAATTATCTAAAATATCGAGATTCCTAATATGGCATGAAAATCGTGGTGAAAGTTATATATCTTATATAAGAGAAAGACGACGCGAGGATGGTGGTGGCGGTAGTGGTGGCTGCGACGGTGACGATTAGGCGCAGTCTTAATACTGATACCAGGGCTGTCGGCGCACCCAGCGCAGCTTCATGCCCGAGGCCGTTCGGATCTTGATGCTGGCGCACTCGGCTGCGCGAACTGTTTCCTTTACGCTCTGCATTAGATTTTGGGCATTTCCCACTAGCATGTCTGTTGCTTCTTGATCCTCTTCGGTACCTGATTTCAAATGAAATCATATTAGCAGGTTTTCATATAATGTGATTGCATATGTTGTGGCAACAATACACGATTCTGGAGCGATAAACTATTTTCTAAATTTCTTGTAATTGCAATACAACAATTTTGAAATCTAATTGAAGTAATGTATCAAATTAAGTTATTGTTCATTCCAAGAAATTCAGAAAATACGTGTTATAATTTCTCATGCAATTGTTCATTCTGATTATTGCATTGCTGAGGAAACTTGTAAGAACAAGAAAAGTCAAAGAACCGTACACTTATCTACAGACATTCATGATACAGTTTGCGATACAAAATGATACATAATTTTCATGCAAAAGAAAATGAAATTTAAGTATTTTTTAAAATAAATTACAAGAGAAAGCAAATAAACTAATAGGTGATATGCTCAAAAGCACTATTATAGTATACAAATTCCGAAACACCCACTGCATATCTGCAGACGAGACGTAAAAACTAAATACTGTAATACTAATTTTAACTAAATTTAATTTATCTAAAAACTACAACAAATAAATAATTTTCAAAAAATAATTATTTATATATACACCGCTATACTTGAATGCTAATAATACTGATTGCAAGGCAGTGTCGAAAATTAATAAATAATAATGATGGTGTATTATACAGCTGGCCTTTACCGTATAGCATCAGCTCTTCCCAGGTGGGGAGCGTTTCTATGCACAAAGAAATGATTTGGCATGTTAGTGAATTAGTAATCGATCGATGCGTTTATGATGATTTCTTTTAAATTCTTCGTTTAGCAAAAGCTTGTGTTACGCATTGTTAGCGCTTATTGAAACATTAAGTAAATTTGCTGTAATGATATACCTTGAGCACCAAGCATCGTTGCCTTGACGGTCGACAAGATTTTGAGTTGTGTACCAATAGTCGGAATACGTTCGCAAACTTGGAGAAGATTCTGCGAAAAAAAAAGAAATTGCAATCAATGAAACTGTAAACAGGCAGCAGTATATCGAGGTCTAGGTATACTGAAATATAATTCAAACTAAATTTCAATTCTGTTTATAGATAAGGATGCAAATCTAATGGATACTAACTGTTCGAATTCGTTTGTCGGTACATTCCCTAGCGAGTTCTTTGGCGAGTCGCGTAACTTCCTGCGAAGCCTCCGCGATCGCTTTGGCGCAAGCTATGAGATCTCGCTTGTTGCCTCCCTCGCCTCTGACCAATCCAGACAGTCTACCCATAAGGATGGCCATCTTTTTTGCGGCGGCGATAATCTCGTTATCTTTGCTGGACCATTGTCGAACTTCTTGATGAAGACCGTGAGCTGCCATCTACGGATTCGTTATCAGCGTTACCAGTTAGTACGAAATTATATTCGCGTTCGCTTTGACACTCACCATGATGGGTTGATTTGGTTGAGGAGCATGCATAAACATCTCGTCCTCATCGTCAGTCTCTGGTGGTGGAGGTCTTGGTGGTGGGACTTCTCCACTGGGTAGCGGTGGACGCGGTGGAGCCATATCTATAAATTATAGTTCAATATATTAGTCAGAATTTTGAAATATTTTTTTAAAACAAATATAGATAGGTACCACGCTGAACGAAAAAGAGAAAGTATACAGTTTGATAGACGATGCTGGCATACGTTGCAGGCTATGTATTGGTCTTGCGCTTCTTTTATAAACATTTTAACTTTTTAATGTGTAAGAACTTTATTGATAAGGAAATTTTATTTTATTTATGTATGGTATTATTTTTCAATAAATAAAGTAAGAAACATTTGATAAAAATGAAGTCGTTATTGATTAAATTTGATAAATTTGTTACGGATAAGATACTGATTTGGACGAGTCTTATGCCAATATTGACGC
Source organism: Megastigmus dorsalis (assembly GCA_900490025.1). Taxonomy (NCBI): domain Eukaryota; kingdom Metazoa; phylum Arthropoda; class Insecta; order Hymenoptera; family Megastigmidae; genus Megastigmus; species Megastigmus dorsalis. The sequence goes on from UELU01130508.1 coordinate 55,176, forward strand.
GATCAAAACATGTCGAAATTTCGTTCACTATTGGCGACAATACACGACTCGTTAGAATCAATCGATGAAATCATCTTGTTTTCAAAAATTTTTCGTTTCCATAGTAAAAATAAAAAATATCAACAAATTAAATTTTGGTTCTCGATTGATAAGTTCTCTCGAAAGATATTATTAAAAAATTTATAAAAAATATGTTAGTTCAGATTGAGCGGGAAAGAAGTATTAGATGAAAGTTAAATGCCAATTCAATTGTTTACATTGTTTTTTAAATTTAGAAAAATTGCATTTCATGCAAAGTGGAAAACCAGTATATCACATAGTACATCGATGATTTACTCTCCGAATTACCTCTGGCTTTATTGGCTTTTTGACTTTCGTAGCTGGGCACGTGTTTCTGCTGTGCTTGGTCAAGGTTATCTCCTGACGGAATAATGAATTTAATGCTCTAATTTCATGGGATGATTATTTAAATTAAAATGATAAAAAAAGAATATAAAATAATCTACCAAGATAGTCTCCTGGAAAATCTGTAAATGATTTCTTGATCTTTTATGAATTTGGAAATAAACGCTGAGCTTCATTGTGTCGCATTATATTGTGCGCGTAATAACTCATATTTGTTTTGGAGTAAGAAAATTGTAAAGAAATATAAAGAAGTAAAATAAGTGCCTCTTTTACTGTTTAAGCGATGTTAAAGAAAACATTAAAAATACCGTGTGAACAATGTTCTATTTATTGTCTTACGTTTCAAAAATACTAGTAAATATATAACTTTCAAGTAAGTATATGGTCATAGTATATGGTCGATCGTATGAGATTCCTATACACTTAATCGATCTAAAATCCCCGAAAACTTATAAAAAAATGTTCCCAACACAACGAGTAAATGTGAGACCAAAACACCAACTGCCCATTAACTAAGAATACGCGTATCGTGCGATAAAGAAAACAAAATTGAATAAATACCTCCGTCATGAATGCGCAGCTGAGATAGACTCGGTGGCGGTGGCGGTGCAGGCGCAGCTACTTCGGGCTCGACGGTGATGGCCTTTCTCACTTGGCCGACACCTGCCAGTAGCTATACACACAGACATAGATACCGAACGACATAAGATGATCAGCCAAGTAAATCAAACGATCCGCCGCGAGGTCGCGTGCATGATGGACAACAAACAATAGCTAAATAGGTATATGTGCACGGTACGATGGGATATATCGCTTACCGCTCGATTGCTGTCCCGCCAGCGCGACACCGCCGGACCGTTGTTCGTGTTCATCGCGACAGCCTTGGCGTCCTGGACCATTGGAGCCACGCCTGTGGACACAAGGAATATTATATGCGGGCGTCAACTCGACTTGCCTCGGGGAAATTAGAATTGATATTGAAGGACACATTGACGAGTTATTGTTATGGGTAAGGTAGTTTTTCCTTTAACTTTTTACTTTTTTTTTATGACGCTTCGCTCGTTTCGAGCCGTCGCAATGGACATTGGATGCTTGCGACGCGTTTTGAAGGATATTCAGAATCGATGATGTAATTGCATTTTTACCCGTAATTGCGAGTGTATATAACAATGCGTTTTTGAGAGAGATGTTTACTTACTTATTCTTGTTAATATACGCGTGTACATCCTTGTTTTGAACATATAATAGCATTGCTCTTTGAACAGTGTGGAACTTATGCAATATTAAGTTAATAAGCCTGGAGCTGAGTGCACACGTCTCTTTTTAATTTTTTAAAGCATTTTAGCTTAGCGATCAGTGAAATATACCGCGGTATTTAAATAATAATTATTTGCCAAACCCTCATCGATGAACATTCTGAATGTCATATCCATCGAAACGTCACGCATATACATAATTCTTAATCGAAGGACTCACAATTCTGAAGAACGTCCGCGGCGTGATTGACCCTCTGTATAAAGGCAGGATCCTCGCTATTATCGCTCTCCTGCTTAGCCACGAGAATGACGCGATTGGCGAGTCTGGCGATGGCCGATGTATTGTCGACCATTTTCTGGGGATTGTTCTTGGCGATGGCATCGTCGCAGAGTATCGAGTGCTTCTTCATCTGCTCCTCGGATGCCTTGACGAAGTCCGCGCTGTCGGTGGCCTCGTCGCAGAGACTCCTCGCCCGCTGTATCGTCTCGGCGTACTGTTGGCGCAGATTCTCGAAGTGCTCGTCGGCCGCTTTGCTCTCGGGATAGTTCATGCGTATGCGGCCGGCGTTGATCAGCTGGGGCGTCAAGGACTCGAGCTGCGAGGCCGTCGCCGTCAATGCTTCCGCGAGTTTCTTGTTGCCTCCGCTGCCTGCACGGGACGTTTTTAACAATTGTTTAGTCGGAATTCTGTGGGCCGATGTGTTTTTGAAAGACGTATTGCGCGGTTCGTCGAGATCGAGCCGGACTGTTTCCTTTTGCGAACACGAGCTGTTTTGTAAATAAGCGAATTGCCGCGACGCGCGGGAATTTTTTCGCCGAAAAAATTCGGCTTTTGTGCGGAATTGAGAGAAGTTACTTTATTTGCTAATTCGTATGTGAAATGGACTTATCCTGAAATTCCAATCGTTAATTTGTTTATCAAACTTTTGACATAAAATACACATATATATAAAACTAAAAGAAATATACAGTTATATATAGGTATAATATATCAAATATTTGTTTACTAATATTAAAATGAAACGTAGTACCTTATACTTTAAAAAGACTTGTGCACCGTAATATTTTGCATAATATATAAAATTATGAAATTTTATTTGATATCTGTGATTATAATCATTTACATTTTATTCGGTAAATGAAAACATAATTCATGATAATTTATGGTATGATGACATAATTTTGAAAATGTTAAAAACACGAATTTAAAGTTAGCTAACCATAAAATTTTTATTTAACTTCTAGGGAGAAAACATAAGCGTTAAAAGTCTAGTCACACCTTATAAACTAAAATTAAGTGAAAGAAAAAAGAAAGTTATAGCTTACCTCCAGCGGCAACCATCCTGGCAGTCTTGGCAGCCCTGTTGGAGAAGTTCTGCAGCGCCAATGTCTTGTCGTTGAAGTTCTGCTCGCGTCCGGGTGTACCTTCCGGTGCCAGCACAGCCTCGGTGAACTGTTTCAGAGGCGTCGTGATGTCGATAAAGTCCTCGACGACTCGCGACACGACCGCCTGCTGTATCTTGTTCTTCAGTTCGTTGAGCTTGTGGGAGAGTTGGCGAGCGATCTCCTGAGCCCGGGGACTGTTACCCTCGCCACGAGCGCACAGATCGCCCAACTGGTGCGACAGACTATCCACCTCGTCGCACAATTGCAGAATCTCCGCCTTGTGGATGCCCGGCAGACCCTCGGCAACCTGTATTGTAAGGGAGATACGCGGAAATGTTTTAGACTCTTCTATCGGTGGACTTCGTGCGCCGGGGAAAGAATTCAGTTCGATTCTCAAGTGACGGCTTTGCTATTTAACTGTCTGGGTTAAATACTTGCGGTTCGACATTGGATACAATGCAGGGTTTTGAATTTGATTAAGCTTCAAATGTAAGGGGGATCATCGTATCGAGTTAAATTGCACCGTAGAACTTTAATTTTTAATAATCTTCAGATTATTTTATTGGCACAAGTGTTGAGTCTATGATAAATTAATTTAATTTATGAACTAAAGATATTTGTTTTCAATTGAGATTCGCAAGGAAAAAATCAAACTACTATTTTACTACTGTTAATGCTCTAATTTACTATGCATTGTTTTTAAAATAAGCTGCAGGGGATTTTCTACTTGATACAAGCCTCAGTATTGATGCAAACCACAAGTGACATGTACCATACGTACATTGTTCAATGATTTATCAAATTATTTTTTAATGGAAAATCAATCGACCATTCCGGGGCGATACAGAAGCATAACACACTCGACTGCAGACAGATACTATAAGCAATATAATCTCGAGTAAATCGAAGTGATTTTTCCTGCCCCCCGGTGCAACATCCAAAAACCTCCCAAGACTTACTTCGACTATAGTCCCGTGATTCTATCTCCAACGAGCACGATAGCAACGAAAGAAGCAGAGCAAAATTGTACTTGACAAGCTTTATTATATATATATACAATTGTTAGTGCAGCTAAGAGCGTGATTGTAATGTGGCGTGAGACAATTGACGAGATTACCTTTTTGCCCTCGTGTATAATTAAGGCAATGGCTTTCTGTCCGAGACCTTTGTCGTCGTGCTGGGGATTCAGGAGCCACTTGTTTGCCTGCTCGAGACGACCGGCTACCGTGTGGGCCGTCTGCACGGTGCCCGACTTGTCCGCCGCGACTATGGCCGACGAGATGTTCGAGCGCAGCTCGTTCACCTTCTCCTTGATGCCCCGCGCGAGAGCTTCTCCTTGCGGTGACGTTCCTGCGGAAAACAGCGAGGGCTTGTTACAGTGCATTAATTTGGTAATTCCTCCTGCAGTTTATACGGATTTACATTTGATGATTGCATTTGGAGATGCTAATATAAGGGAGGACGAAATTGTAGGCGCACGATCGAACGATATTGAATCTCGATCGATTATCCATATAAGGCTATGGAAGCTGTGTACATTTAATTCCTTATCTCGTTTTGCTTGTGGGACAAAAAAAAATACTAACCGACTTGACAAGCCGATCCCGCGAGCGCTAATTAAAGCCATATAAAGTCTCGATACATTTATAATAAAGCTACTCGTAAAATGTAATGTCAGGCTTGTGCGTGTGTGCGATTCTTCGATGGAAAGTAAGTAATATATAAAATGCTCAACGATCAGCTAGATAAATAAACGAATCGAGACGAAGATCAAGTACCTTTGTCATTCTGGCGCAGCTCGCAAAGAGCATCGGTCATAGTGGTCAATTGGGATGAGAGCTTGGAGATGGGATCCGCCTGGGACGGTGGCAAATATCTGTCGGCTAATCGACCGGCCTGTTCGATTATCTGTCTAAGACTCTTCTCGCCTACTCCGCCTCTCAGTGCGTTGCCGTTGTCGAGCCAATCGAAGGCCGGCTTAACGCGCGACTCTATCGCGCTCTGCGCCTTCTTCAATACCTGCGACATCAATATATATATATATAAACATATTGCAATGAATATAGATTAGATTTTTTTTTCTTGCATCCCCTTTGTCAATCGTATATATGCACTCCGCTACACTTTAGTATACTTTAATTATTCTCCGCGTCTGATCGACTTTTATTATTATGCGCATCAATCGTACCGTCAATTGATCGGCATCCCATTCGTCCTCATCGTAGGTCGTTAGCTGGAGCACACGTATGATTTCGTTTATCTCCTCGGACATGCGGCCCGACAAGTAGTTGCGATTCTCGGCTGCCTCCTCGGCACCTTTGCCGCCGCTCGATATTATGTGAATGAAGATTTTCATCGAGCATATGAGAATCGGCGCTAGGGTTTTCACCTGGGGTTAGACAAGATTCGTGAAAAGTGAGTTTAGACTAATATCATTGTCATTTTGGAACGTCTTTTGTGACTCCAAGAAAATTCTTTTACGACCATGTCTTTCTTTAAACCCGTTAAGAAATTCGCGATAGCTTGTAAACGTAAGAGTTTAAGCGCTGCGGTATATAGTTTGGCAGCGATAAACTAAAAGTCCACGACAGTTTTTGAAATAACAAGAGATGTTCCTGCACAATTGAGTTCGGGAAAACTGTACCTGGTCCAAGCACCTAATCAAAATTTCCCTGTGCACCTGATGAGTCAGCTCCTTCTCTCTGGCGCTCACCTCCCTCGACACTTTGCTAAGGCAGGGACTTAAGTTTTTCAAGAAGTGCACTAAATCTTCCATGGTTTCAATGACTTCGGCCACTGCCAAGTAGTCAAGGACGCGCTTGCACTCGCGAATGATCTTGCGCACCTCGCTCTCATCGAAACATAATAATAACGAGCTCGTTCCTTGGAGTATACCTCGAGAGCCTTCTATTAACTTTTTCCTAAAAATAGAGCATAATATTCTTCTGATACATTGTACGATTTAGCGGGTAGTTTAGAATCACAAATACTGCCACTTCAAGTCAACTCTATTGCCCGCCATTGATGTAACGTGTCGTCTTTAAACTTTATTCGATGCCAGCTGCATCGGTATACGTTAATAAATTGAATTTATGTTCTCTTTATTTATCGTGTAACACATTATTCAAAACTTATGTTTCACTTGAATGTGGTGGGCTTTAAGTTATTGGAACACTGAAAAAATTTTAGTATATACATAAAAAATAATATTAGATTCAAATAATCGCTTAGTTGAGTATTTTGTCATTAATTTAAGAAAACATATTCAGTGTTGTAAGTTAGTTTAGCATAACATTTTGATTTGGGGGTCTATGATATGGCAATGCGTTTTTATTTAATAATCGGTGACGTTGAAAATGTTATGTCGATGTAGTGAAATTTAAATTTTTTACTATTAAAAAGAAAGTAAAACAATAGATTTAATAAAAAAAGAAGTGAAAATTTTGGTACTGCAGCGCTGTTGAAACGAATTATCACGTGACGACTAAAAGGTGATGATGTCACATTTTCTATATCAATCTGTCGACCATATGCATGTATTATGCTTCGTTGGTGAAGGTTTAATGAATTTCGGGGACAGCTAAGTTTGACTCAAGCTTTTCAGAGTATTGTAATTGGAGCATTTTAATTCGGAAAAAACAAACTTTCAGATATATTAATTTAGATTGCTTGCTTCGTAACGATAGCGATCGTTACAAAATCAGCATTAAAACATTTAATTCAGATAATCATGCATATAGTATTTGATCGAAAGATCATCTCGAATAATGTTATAATAATAATAAGACGAAAAGAAAAACAATCATTTGGTGTTACTCACACGGAGGCGTCATCTTTGGCAGCAAATATAAGCGTTAAAAATTGATTTAAACTTATCCTTATAAACGTACCTGTATGTCATACTATACGTGTAAGTAGTACGTGTCGTACTGTACTTGTCGTAGGGGTATAAATATGAAATAATAAATTAATTAACAAGAGGTAACGTATAGTAGAAATCTGATTAAACATTACTGTGAGACAGATAGGATGGAATTTCGCTCAACGTACTTTATAGTCGAACCTGAGTTCGCATATTATTTACGATAAAAACTTGGGTAAAAATTACCTGGCAGAGCTGGAGTAAGGATCGTTTTTCAGCATCACCGAAGCTTCCTCCAAAAGGTGAGAGGCACCTTCCACACGCTTCAGGGAAGATGGCATATCTTGTTTCAGTAATGCATCGTCCGAAGAATTGATTGTCTCTTTGCCGACCTTGCATCGAACGAAAAGAGAATCGTTAGTTGTAACGAATGCAGTTGTACAAATGCCGTTTGCCGATCGAAAATCGTCTTAATCGATATTTTACCTTGACGAGATTGGCAACCGCCATACTGACTGCCTTAACCGGCCTCTCCAGATCTGGCATAGCGTTTCCATCTTCAGCCTCTTCGTGTAAAATGACCAGCCTCGATACCTGAACAAAATTCGAAAAGAATTTAGATAACAGTATTTGGACATCCTACTTTTGTTCGTAGGATAGGGAATGTCGACTTCCTGCTAGGACTTTCTAGAGCTTTAGAAAGTATAGATTTATTTTTGGCATAAAGATAATAATTTACAATAGTGCGAAGATCCCTTGTTTTTAGAAGTTTGTCTTAATGTTTACAAGATTTTTATTTCGATGATCGTTTCGGTGGCCGATTCACCATCTCGCTTTATCTATGTGTATTTTGTCATAAATGATAGATTAACAAATGATAACATTCTGAAGAAGAGTGACGAATCGGAACGTTATCAGTTAAGACGAGAGCCTCAATTTCTGCACGTCTTATTATTTAAAAGTAATATTCTTCTACAGCACCTAACTTTACAATATTTTTATCACAAAAACTGCTGCTATGCCCAGTTTTTGAAATGTTGAAAGAATGTTTGAAATTAACGCAAGTACACATCCACCGTCTAACACGAGCATAGGGTTTACTACTTGAAATCATTTGTAAAGATATCCAACTATGATTGTATAAAAATACCACAGCTTATTAATCAAATATAACAATATCATGCTGTACACCGCAGACGTTCTTTTTTCCCTCTATTGATAAAGAATGCACAGCTGCAATGTATATGTTAAAACACGCGACGATTCTCTTGCATTCGAACATCTTCGTTTAATTAAAGCAAAGACGTATACGTAGCTGCAGTTAACCAAGTGGAAATCAATTGATTGACGATGTGCAGCTACCACAAATTGAACTTTTTACTTTAGAAAATATGTACGCGCTCATAGTATGAGTAGAGATCATCAAAAACTTTTGCGTTATAATAGGGGAGCACGTAATGTAAATGAAAAATTTACGAGGATCAAAAAAGAATCATTTTTGAAATATTAAATTAATTCTGTTGGTTTGTTACACGTTAAACAAAATTATAAAACACTCGGGAAATAATTATCTTATGGTATAAATCATATTTTATTTATTCTATTAGTTTGAATATAACAATAACTAAATTTTACATCTAAATTTGAAAAAGTCATATTTTAGACTAAAAATTACTGTGTCAAAAAAATAAAATAGTTTCCGCTTGTTTTGGTGACCTCGACCTTTTTTTACATTTCTTTATTTGCACACAGAAAGTCTTTATCATAGTAGGTATAGGTATAACTTGTAGATAATACTGAATGCTAAAGCGGGAGTAGAAAAGAGTTTTTTTTTTAAAGAAATACGAAATTTTATAGCAAAATGTAGTATATAATCATGTGAATTATAAAATATTTTAAGAATATTTTGAATATAATATTATTAAAAATTGAGTAAAACGTTAGTTAACGAGATTTCAGATAATAATTACTTACTGTTTATCAAAATTATTTAACTCTGTAACTTTATCTCAGGTAGATTCACATACGAGACTATGGGGGAAGCAAGTTGTAAACAAATTGTTTGGATTTTGTTCCATAAACGAAACTTTTCGTTCTTGCTTCATATGCGCAAGTTTTAATAGACAATAAATGTTTTACCAAATTAAAATAACTTAATTATAGTTTAATTGGTAACGCGATCGCAGTAATTTTAATGTTCGGCTCACATTGCAGATGTACCGAAAATGTGGAAACAATGTGTATTTAAACGATTAAATAATCATACCCAGTTTGCCAAATCTAAGCACGTTTCATAACGGGCAGCTATTTTTGAAATTAAGATTATTAATAACATTCACTGTATAAACGAAGTGAACGTGTAACAGGATATGCAAGATAATAAATACATCGAGAGAACGTTAGTCAGCAAAATAAAAGGATCCGGAACTGCGAATCATACTTTGAAGTGTAATTTCTTTCGAGAAAATATTTAAATTTAATCAATTTCAAATACAACAAAATGCAACGTGTAAGTTGCGCATGTGCAAGTTCCCCCGCGTTAAAAGAAAAAACTGCCGCGTCCGCTCAAATTAAACGCACAAAATAAAAACACGCCGGTTTTTTTTTTGTTTTTCTTTCCGTTCGCGATGTTTTGAGCAGCAGACGCAACTTCGGCGACCTTTTCTCTAAATCCAATACTCTTGACATAGATTGACCCAACATTAGTTTCAAAACATAATATTGTCTTTAAAAATAGTTTCCCACCCTCGTACGAAATTTTCACGGCTCGTTATCACCTCCTATTCTCAAAATGTAAGTATAATTAGTCAAAATATTTCCGGCTTCTCTATAAGCACCGAAACAATACTTGAAAAAAAAAGTCAGCTCGTGCTTACTTTAACATACTTGACGCAAAAGCGCCGTTACTCTCAATCAAAAAGAAATCACGCGAAGCACTTCTCTCTCTCCCTCTCTCTCAATAAGCGATTCCTTCACAATTCCCATCTAATCAGGTTGGAATCAACGACACCCGAGAGTAGCGCGGAGAGTAGCATGTAATTCGCCTTTTATGGGGAGCTGCGAGCCGAATGGGATTTTCATAGGCAAAGTTATCCGCGCTTATATTATACATCAGGTGGGCGCGTGAGTCGAGGCATAGAGAGGCGCGAGAAGCCGAAGGCCTGTTTACACCTCGCGGAGGATCGCGCATAATATATACATACGTCTCTCGACACTCTGCGGCCGCAGCTCAGCAGCAAGAGACAGACGGACTGCGTGAAAAACTCTCTTTCTCTCTTTCTCTCACTCTGTGTGTCTCGCCTATTTACGCCTCCTCTCCAACGAACACACACGCAACATATAGACAGAGAGGGAGAGAGAGAGAGAGAGAGAGCAAAAGCCGCATCGACTGGCGCATTGTGTAATCGGGCCTTTGGCTTCCACCAAACTTCTCTATTTTTCTCTCTCTCTCGCTCTCCCTCTCTGTCTCTCTCTTTCCCGCTCGCTCGCTCGCTCGCCTCCAACCCAACCAAGGTGTCTTATTTTAACCCCATGTATTTTTAGAGACCCCGCGCTCACTCATAATTACTGAATTTCCGATTTCACCGTCTAGCGCGAAGGCGGGTGTGGCCCTTACGGTAGCAAAAGAGAAAGAGAGAGAAAAAAAGAGATACATTAAAACAGCAGCTCGCCATGCATTATAGCGATTGTATCCTATATTAGAAATTCAACCCCGCGCCTATAACTCGCACGCCAACTCTCCTCGTTTTTGCTTGGCGAGGCGCGAGCGCGAAGACGGATCGTGTCTCAGGTCAGAAATTGAATACTAAGCGGAAATTGATCTTTGATTTGATGAATTCATTGTACTAATTGTATTGTGGATTAGATGGGTAGGCACGTGTTATAAACCTGTCTAGATATACTGATTGAGTTATTTATAAAGGGCTTGCCTGATAAGCAGGACGGAACCAAGTTTATATCTGGATAGTATAGTGCAGGAAAAAGAATTGATGATAAGTACAGCATTGCACTGGGATAATACCTATAATACGCTAGTTATAAACGAATCTCTTCAAGTACCCGGATCCTGTCCCAAGTAGTTGCACCCTACGTATGTATCTATTGCATACATGGCCCGTGTATCTTAAATAGTCTCTTGTAACTATAAGAAATCGCAGCTTTGATATCTTTTTATTTTTCTTTTTCTTTTTATTTGCAAAGCGGCACACGGCAGCCAATTCCCACTTGGGCATCAGCGATTCGCGAGTGCACTTTCGCTCCCCTCGACGCGGTGTGTGCAATTGCGAAAAATCAAACGAGAGACCCGCGTGCAGTGCATGTGTACACATGCCATCGAACCGTCGAATGCACGACACACCAGCCAGTAGAATTTAACGAAATTGCGAAACGTCCTCTGTGTGCGACTGTGTCCGAGCAGTGCTCGAGTGTCTCGAAAGCCGAATAACCATTTTTAGACGAGGCGCGCTTCGGTTCCCAAGAGACCGAGTGAGAGAGAAAGCATTATACGTGTATACCTTTTTTGTTCCCCTATCGAGATTTGCGGCAAACGCTTATAACGAGGATAACACGGCTTTTCGAGCAAAACCGCGCGGCCGACGAGGATATGAACCACGCGCCGATGACACACACAGACAGACGCACACACCGAGAGCATGATGTCATAGCTATATATTGTGTATGAATGATACAGCTGGGATGGTGTTATAGGTTATTCGGATGAGCGATAAACGAGCGGGATTTTTTTTTAGCAGCGCGATGCAAATTGGCCAGCGTGCCGTGGGCTTCTTTCGTACACATAGGCAATTACGTCTGTCGGCGCGCTGTTGCGGGGTCCCATTGCCAAATTGATAAGTGACAAAGTGGAGCAATTGGCAAACGCAGAAACTGGGTCTTTTTCTGCTCGTTGCCGCTGTCGCGCCTCTCTTTTGCCCTCCCCTCGCCGCTCCATAGCCCTCGCTAAGCCTCCCTCCCTCCCTCCGCCCCTCTCCTATAGGCTCCGGCAGACTGTGCAAGTACAGTGTATAAACAAGCGACAACAAAGCCGCCGCTATATAATACGATGACACTCGAGCGCGTAGACCCCGGCTTAATTCGATTTACCTGTTGTGCAACAGGATCGAGGATGCTCTCGATGGTTTTCGTGTGAAAGACCGGCATTCTTCCGGATCTTTGGTCTGCAGTTGGACGGGTTAATTCACAGTCACCGCACCGACGAAAAACTAAACGGAACGATAAGTATGCGGAAACGAAGAGTCGCGAGAACGTTAAGGAAAAGAAAAAAAGAAAACAAGGAGAACTGAGAATAAACGCAGAGGCCGCGCGCTTGTGGGCGACTGCGACTCTCTAACCAAACGTCCACGGCGTTCGGCGAACGAAAATCAACTGGCTTGCTCCCCTCGACGTTCTCTGTAGGTATATATCCCACTGTTGTATATGCTATACGCGCCTGTGTGGGTATACATATATGTATAATGTATATATACGTTTGCGGGTCGAGACTCGAGTCGTTCGCGAGAATCGAGGCGAGTGTGGGTGCGCTAGTGTGTATGTGCTCTCTCGAGACGAGGACTGGAGAGAGTCTCAAGATATTGTCAAGAGCGAGGCAACGGGCGGGCAACGCGCGCGGACCCGATCGCGGCGACGAGGCGGTCGGACGCCGAATCAAAGACGAACGTGCACTAAAAAAAAGCAGCGGAGTAGCTAGTAAGCTGCTTCAGGCTGCTCCCCTTTATTTTACTTCGAGAGGAGAGTTTCGATGGCGGTTTTCTCCTCTCGTGCATGTGCCTGTTTAAGCTTGAGAAGGTTTCGCAGTGTGCGTTGTACACACAGTACACAAGTACACACTGCTCCGAGATGTGCGGATGAATGAGCGCGCACGTGTGTATTTAGGAACGTGTCCTTTTTGAAAATAAAAAGGGAATGACAAACATCGGTGATGAATGTGTGCATTCGCGGGACTTTCAGTAGTATGAGATGTTATCGGATAGACATGCTGTTTTTAATATTATATATAGTGCCTACCCATGCAAGATGCAACTCTATTCACAGTTTGTGCGATCGAATATCATGGCAGACTTTGAATTTTCGAAGAAATGTTCAATAAAGAAAAACCATATCAATAATTCTATATTTTAAAAAATAAAGTCTTTATAGTAAAGAAGTTAAATGTCCACAGTTATAGGTACTTTTTTACATCGGTGAACTTATCATTTATCGTATTACATATGTGTTATTGAAAATTAATATTAAAATTGGTCGGATAATTAGTGTATTTATTATTCTTTTAATAATAATTAAGTACCGAAGTTTCGCCATTACCCTGTACGTGTACTTTCTATCAAAAGTTTCATTTGAAAATCAATTTTTTTGAAAACCATTTATTGTAATTAATTCGATAAAATAATAAAATTTGTGTGATCAGAATTTTTTTAATTGTACAAAGAACAAAATCACATATTCATATTCCATATTTAAAATTTTTTTCTAAATTTTTTAAATTACTCATGAGTGTGAACATCTCCATGTTGTTTCATGTTATATAAAAACTAGATATCGCAACCTGCAACCATATTAATTTGCTAAAAAATAAGAACTTATTTTAGCCACAAACTATCCTTTGTGCGTGCATACATCGATTTGCACAATAGACGCATTGAAAAAGTAAGCTCGATGCTCGCCGCAACGCTTATATCATAATTCATAAATGTAAAAATAAAAAATCCACGGCCGCTGAAATATCTAAGTTCACAGCATAAGATATAGGTGGGTATAACTACTGCTGGCCTGCAATACGTGTATGCGGTAGCTGTACGGTGTACATGTACAAGCTGTACGCGACTACGCGTACACAAGTGGTACTAGTACGAGTAGTGTACGGCAGAGATCGCTCGCAGTCTCGGTAGTCGGTCATATGATAGTCATGTGAGCAAGCCACATCTTCCTCTCCGCGAAGGAGCGACAAGGATAGTCGCATAGCAAGTAGCATTGGTGGAAGCGAGAGCGAGTGGGTGCGTCGCGCGCAGAAGCACAAGGCAGCAGCAGCAGCAGCAGCAGCACGGCAGCGCACAGGCCAGCAGAAAAGCGTGTGCTCACGAGACACCAGACGTCGTCTTCTACTTTCAGCTAATATTCCTGTATGGGCGTTGACGTTTGCTGACTCGTTAGCCATCGACACTTGCTAAATCCGCTACCAGCATCCGACGTCCTTCTCAACTCCCCGAGAAAGACGTTTTGCGAGGTTCTTTGAGGAGGCCACAGCTTTGGAGCACACCTTTTTTTTCGGTTCGTACTTGCTGAGCGCACACAAACCAGCAACATGGCACTTAGCGATGCTGACGTTCAGAAGCAGGTTAGTAAAAATGTCTTATTGGCCATTATTAATCGCTTAACCTTTAGCGAACTTGCGTTGTGAGAGATTTTTTTGAGTACCTACATTCGATGAGGATTTGGACACGTTATTTCGTGGTTTTGATTCCTCGATTTCAAGGCTGAGGTTGCAGCAGGTTGATGGATGGAGAAAATTTGTTGATTGCATTTATGAAATAATGATAATGATGACTTTCTTTTTTGGCTGAGTTTCAAGAACTGAAGTTGTTAATTATTAAAAATTTAAAATAAGATGATAAACATTGTAAATAATGAACTACTCAACCCTTTTCCAGTTTCGACACCTGGTTCTAATGATTTGAAATTAAACTTGAGATTTTATCTTTAATCTAGTTTTTATAATTTCTTTTTCTACATCTATTAATAAAGTAGAAAATTAGTTATTTGATTTATTACCTTATACAATCTTTTAAATTTTTAAATTTATTAATTATATTTTTTCTTGAAGCATATTTTATAGCTATGATGGTTTTTAATTCATTGTTTAATTTATAACTTTGAATTTTTAGATTAAGCACATGATGGCCTTCATCGAACAGGAGGCTAATGAAAAGGCAGAAGAAATAGACGCCAAAGCCGAAGAAGAATTTAACATTGAAAAAGGAAGGTTGGTTCAGCAACAACGTCTAAAGATCATGGAATATTATGAGAAGAAAGAAAAGCAGGTTGAATTGCAAAAGAAAATGTAAGTGCAGTGGCAACAAATATACATTACTGTATAGTAATTGTTTAAGTATTATTTTTATATTACTGATAAGAATTTAATTAATAATTTTTTCTGTGCAGTCAATCATCTAATATGCTGAATCAAGCTCGTCTCAAGGTGCTTAAGGTTCGTGAAGATCATGTTAAGAATGTACTGGATGAGGCTAGAAAACGATTAGGCGAAGTACCCAGAGATCAGAGCAAATACTCTGAAATCTTAAAACTCTTAATTCTTCAAGGACTCTATCAGGTAATATACTACATTAATCTGTTTTACATCCAAATAAGTATTTTTTTATAATGTTATTTGTGTTTTTATAGCTCTTGGAGAATAATGTAGTGATCAGGGCACGACAGATAGATCATGCTTTGATTGAGTCAATTATGCCAACAATTCAACAAGAATATAAAAATTTATCCAAAAAGGATGTTAATTTAAAAATGGATCAAGATAACTTCTTGCCTCAGGATAGCTGCGGAGGTGTTGAACTATTGGCTGCTAAAGGTGATTTAATAATTTATTTTTATAGAGAAAAAGATCTTACAAATGCTTTAATTATATAATTTATGGAAATGAATTTTAAATCATTACAAATCAAAAAAATTATGAAAAAAATTTAGAATTCATTTTTGAAATTATGAATAGTGATTTTTATCTCAAATTGTAAAGGAGAACTAATCTGATTGACCTTTTCATTAACTAGGACGCATAAAGATTGTCAACACCTTGGAGAATAGGCTGGAGCTGATCGCCCAGCAGCTTATCCCCGAAATACGCACAGCGCTTTTCGGCCGCAATGTAAACCGCCGATTCACCGACTAAATTTGCAAACGAGCGCGTATCGCGCCCAAAACATTCCCGTATTATATCGCGTTTTGTGCGTCTCTACATTTTGAAAGTGAAATCATGTTATTTTTAAGCACGCGCAGAGATGAAGTTTCATCGTATTAAAAGAAACGCGATTAGTCTTTATTGTTATTCATTGTGTGCTATAGCACGTAAGTTTTCTCCGCTTTAGTATTCTCATCGTTTGAATTTGGATATAGGGTTTTAACATTAGGGCCTCTGTTACATATCTATGACCTGTTTAAGTAAAATAATTGTAAAAAAAAAGTTGAAAAAGAAAAAAGCTTCCTAGTGTTTTGCCCTCTGTATTTCATGTAAATCTATTTGTTGTTGTTCGATTGATTAAAAAAACACAATACTCTTGGTGGAATGTTGTTTCTTTGTACATAAAGCAATTATAACAAAATTAAGAACAACAATAATGTAATAATAATAATTAATAATAATAAAAATCGTAATTTACGACAATAAAATTGCTGTCACTTTTTTAAAATATATAGGAACTAATATAAAATGCTTCAAAAAATCATTCTTTGTCCGTTTGTATATACTGTAAGCTTGTTAATAATAATGTATATAGTAACATAAAAAATATTACATAGCCCAGCGCTTTAGCGCACGATATATACTGTAAATAATTACAAACTAAACAAGATAAAATAGGACAATATGTTCTGGGTAAAATACATTTAACAACGTACGGAGTTTGATACAATCAAACTACCGTTTACATTTTTGTCAACGGTTCACAGATAGTATATATACACACTAACACCGCTCGACAATCCAGTAATAACAATACGACAATAAAGAAGACAATAGAATGGCATTTCATTTTATAATGTCAATATATGTACGAAGATATCGCAGCGTCAATCTCTGCGATTTCAGAGGAAGAACTAGGGAGACTCTAAACGCGAAAATGACTACATTTATAGGCAGTTTTTGATATATCAAGCTTAAATGCTTAAAACAGTTCTCACTTCCCAAAACATATATATGGCAAGGAAGTTTCATACATCTATCAAGTATCACTTTGAGCAGAATTCCCTTTCTCGTGCTTCAGACATATAGTTGTGGCATTTTTCCCAGGTACCATTTCTTACTTTCTCCTTATTTGACTAATATTATAATTGCATTCGATAAACATGATTCGGTGATTTCGTTTAGGTTCATTTTGTAGCGTTATTATTGTCGTTTGTATCGAGCAAATTGACTATTGGACGCATTTGAGCTCGGCTTTAGGCGCTTCAGTGTGTCTATATTTAATTAACAATTAAAGCTTTTTGTTTATTCGAGTCCCATAAGCTTCTCAGCAACTCCGAGGTAATATACAGTTTGTGCAATTCCAAATAATGGCGCTATTACAATCATTCGACATGCGCCACCTTTGAAGAACGCTGTTGGGCCTTCATTTCTTAAAGTTTTCCTAAAATCACATATTGTTTTAGTTTTTTAGTGAAATTTGAAAAGATTATAAGGATTAGTGAAAACTTAAATTTGAAACTCTTTAGATATTTTAAAATCAGTTATTCTTACCCTATACAGTCCATAACTCCATCATATGTTGGTTCACCAGGTGCTTTATTTAAGGCCTGGAGTCTTGTTTTAACTACATCAAATGGATTTACCATCAATGCTGCTGTTGAACCAGCTGCACAACCCGATAAGAATGAACACCAAAAAACGGCTGCAAAATACATTTTCATAAAATATCGATTATGTTAAAACCAATTATAGATATTAAAAAAGTACAAAGTAAAACTTACAAGATCCATCAGGACGCTTTGGACCAAGGTTGTTTAATCTAGCAAAGAGGGGGAAATAGATAACCGAGAATGTAATATCTCTTAGTCCAGTTGCACCTGTACCTTGATACAGTCCTAAAATTCCTCTCTTCTGAACAAGTTCACGTGTCAAAGCAAGAGCAGAAGCCTTCTTGGGCGGTGGTCCTTCACCGGCTTTAATAAGTGAAATTGTAAGTTAAGTAAAATTAATAATGCAAGGAGAGAGATTGTAAAGGAGTGAGTTATTTTTACCTACCTTTAGCTTTAGCCATAGCAGCAGCTGCTACTCTGCCAGCATCTTGCATTTGAATTTTTAACAGTTCCATTGGTGTTGTCACAATTATTTGACAAGCTCCCGCTGAGCCACCAGCTATCATCTCTCGTAACAAGGGCAATGGCTCACTGAATTGACAACAAGATAATTAAAGAAACTCAGTATGAAAACATATTGGATTCTGCATCAAAGAGTACTTGATTAATTCTGCGTAATTTTTAGTGAACAATTGATTAATGGTAAATTATTTATGCAAAAAAATAAAATTATAAACTTATAAAATAATTCATTCAAAAAAATATTTTATAAAAATATTCTTTTAATATTTAATAATTTAATAAAAATTATAAAGTCACTCTTGCATATAATTACTAAAATTTCAATTAATTTAGATGTTTCTTTACAAAATATTGATTTAATAAACATTAATATACATTACCCAGGACCAGTAGATAAGTAATGTCTAAATGTGTCATTGGCAGTAAGTTTTATGGCCTTTTCTGGAGTGATCAAAAGAATATTTACTGCGGAACCTTTGTACATTCCCAAGTAACCTTCAGCCCTATATGTTCGCTTAAAACAGTCAAACCTATAATAATATTTTATTAATAGTATAAAAATTTAAAAACACTCAATCAGGTATAATATTTAAATTTTAATTTTACATTAAATGTAATTAAAAAGAAAACACAAAATAACTATTCATCAACTTATAAATTTTGAGAATAATTATGATTTAAATGTAATGTAAAACAAGTTAATAATTGCCTAATTTAATAAAATAAATTTCTATAATTTACAATAAAACTACATTATAAATTGTTTCTGAATCACAAAAAATAATTAAGCTTAGTCATTCCTTTTTAGGTGGTCATTTGAAAACAGTTTTAAGCAATGTATAACTGAAATTTTCTTTGTGGCATTTAAATTACTCTGAAAAGTTCTAATTTTGACCCTTTCTATATATATGTATATATATTACTCTAATTAAACGATATCCATAGCATTAACAAGTTATACCAAAATAGTTTCTAACATACATTGAAGCATACATCCTCTCTCCATTAGGTCCGACAACTTGATTTTGTAGTCGCGTTTTAACCAGATCCAGTGGAAAAACCACTGAAACTCCAATAACTCCGGCAATACCGCCATTGATGACCTTCGGTACCAATCTTGAAAAATAAACATAAATCATTAATGAAATGCACTCGTCAATACCTATCGAAATACATACTTGAACTGTTCGGTTGTTTGTTGTGCCATCTTGGAGCAGCGGACGTTTGCGGATTTTCGTTCTGAAAAAGTTAAGTGAAAAGCTCAAAACACTCGACTAAATTTAGTACAGGCTGACACTATTGCGACCGGACATTTAATAGGCCGTATTGAACCCGTGCGAATTGGGCCAAAAATTTAATGCATCCTATTTAATACATGTATACGTACGGTAGGTTATGGAAGAAGCGTCGAACACTGTGTTCCACGACACGCGAGACTTTCAAACGCTTATCTCGAACGTTTTCCGTAAGTTCGACAATACTCCAAAAGGAGAATGCGACAAAACGGAGTCCGCCACACCACTGAACTGCTTGCCACTCTACTACTTTAAGCGCGTATATGAACAGCTCAGCTCAGCTGTTGCCATCGATGCGGTGGTGGTGGGTGGTTCGCACTCGATTCAAGGATAAATGCGCATATATAAATTCAGTATGCTCAAGCTGCTTCTTCAATTTCATTCTGGGAACTTTTGGAACAAAGTTTATAATTCGAATAAGTTTAAAATTTATAAATACATGTATTTGAATGTTTGATAATTATTACTTTTCGCAATAATAAAAATTGTTTATTTATACGCTATATAAAGATAAAAAAGTGTGATTGGCACACTTTTGACATTTCATATTGATTAGCTATTCAATTATATAGTATATCGACGGTCAGGTGGCAGAAGTGAGAAGGTACACTATTTTGGAGTTACTTTGAAGAAGGTACTATCTGCTATACTGGACGAGAAATAGTCGGTATATATATATATACTATATTATACTATCGTATGCTGATAGTATATTATATACTATAATAAACTGAAGATATACTATAGTATGCTGATTTGAATCGTTTTTAAAGGCAATACTTCAATTTTAAACGTTTCAGTACAATAGACGTTTAAATATTAGAGTTCTACCTGCGCACGGTTACGTGACCATATCAAATGTTTTTATTATGATTGTATTTTTAACAAATGGTGCTAGAAATAGAATGGTCGAAATGACGGAAAAATTAGAGGCTTTAAAGCTAAATATACTGTAAATTCCACTGTTAAAAAGAAAGCATTAAGTACAGTCCCATTTTTATAATAAATTATAAATAAGAAAAGTGGAAAAAAGAAATCCATTGTTTTAAAATTTTATTACTTTTTAAAATGCAGATTTTAATAAAAATAAATTGCAATTTAATAATTTTCAATAAGGGTCTCGGTGTAAATGGCAATAAATTAAAATATTGTTAAATATATTTATATTTCTATCAAATGAGAAGTTCAGCAAGTTTTTTTATTTTCTCATGAAAACTGATTGATGAAAGATGATTTAGGTGCACGTGCGACTTAATTTAGGAATAACGAATTTTTTATCTGGTTGTTACCAGCTATCAAATATATGAAAGATATCTGCTTATAAAAACACTCAAATATAGAATGGTTATACGATTTTTAAAAAAGATATTGAACATCGAATTTATATTTATTTTTTTGACAAAGAAACAAATTTCATTATTATTACGTAACAATGCTTGCATATACATATTAACAAAATCTTAATAACATAATCAACCATCCCATTTTTCAAAATTTTATTAAATTCATGTAGATTATACGGGATAATTTATTTTTTCGTATAAAACTACTTTTTTCTTGTTAAGAAAGGTTTATTTTGTAAGATGTTATTTTGCAGTAATAATATAGGAATTTTTTAAAAATTAAATAAGATAAAAACTTTTTGGCATGAAGATTAATTATGAAATATTCAATATACATCGTATATATTAACAGGGCCAAGCATTTATGCCAAAATATTACCACTACAATATCTAACAATATTCTTCTTTGTGTTCAAACTTTTTAACGTAAAATCAGAATGGTTTTTATTCCTAGACCTCCTACATAGTGATAATATGAAGAGTATCGTTTGTCACCATCAATTGTGACACATGACAAGAAAAGAGTTATCTTTTGATAAGACGTCGCTCAAGTGTTCATTCAAGTGCAAGTTTCAATTTTTCAAATAATAATGAAGGGCGTAAGGACATGAGAATAGTGTTATAAATATGTATTGATTTCTTAAAATAGTGATTTATTTTTTATAACTTTTTTTTTATTTTAGCCATAAAATAAAATACTTTGTGTAATCGACGTAATACCTTATAAAGACTGGCTCTATATATTCACAGGACCTCGCAGAAATAGAACAGTAATAAAAACTGTTCAACATACGAATCATTCAGTTATTTGACACATTTATAATATCAAAAACGTGAGCTTTCTGCCGTTCACGCATTTCGTTGTTTGATTGAGAAACGAACACCTTTTTTAAACTTCGATGTACGAGGGTGCCAGAATATCTAAATATAAATATACATATAAGAAGAAAAAAATAGTAACAGTAACAACAGCCAATTTTGCGTTTTCCACTTAAGACTAAGTAAAAATTGCTCTGTTAAATTTACAACGATTAGCTTGTATTCCAGCCTGGTATCCAGCTTCGTTTATTCGCCGCTATTTAAACATATAGAGTTATGTAATTAATTGTATAGAGACAAACAGCACTATTTATTTTAAAACTATTACTTTTTATCTAATTGCACCACAAGCTTTTAAAATAAACCATTTTATATGCATGCAGTAGCTTATATAACGTTTCATACTTTATTTACGTTTTAATTCTTGACTAGACTAGATTGCCACAAAGAAATTATCATCTGAATAATATTACTAAATTTCAGCCAACAAACTAGTTTTAAATCATTATTTTTTTTTTTTAACTTTTAGAATGTAGCTGTGTATACGAGGTGCAAATAAATAAAAATATTTTAAAATAAAAATAAGTGTCTCTCAATGATTTAAAAAAATATTTTTTAATTGATCTACCTCCTCCAGTTGCTGATACGATTTCATTAAGTTTGTGGTTTTCCTCAGGACTTAATTTAAGAATGGTATCAAGTACAGGGACTAATCGACTGCGTTCATCACGATTTTCTAGAGTTACAAACTGCAAAAAAGGAAAATGATAGTTAATAAATCATGATTTTTGTCGATTTAATAATGAAAACATATTGACTCTTTAATCTGATATACCTTGAAAACAACATTTTTCAGATACTCAAAGTTCACTGCTTCTTTTTCTCTCTCAACATATCGCTTTTGTCTTCGAATGTCTTCCTTAAGTAACTGATTAAGTTGGGTAAGTTTTGCTATATCCCTTT
Organism: Megastigmus dorsalis; assembly: GCA_900490025.1. NCBI lineage: Eukaryota > Metazoa > Arthropoda > Insecta > Hymenoptera > Megastigmidae > Megastigmus > Megastigmus dorsalis. The sequence goes on from UELU01130508.1 coordinate 77,563, forward strand.
CTGCATCTGCCAAAAGTTCTGTTAAGTGTTTCACTCGATTTTTATAAGCAGCAACTTCAGGACTATCTTCAGGTACCCTAGATATTACTTCATGTTCATCAAAAGGATGTTCCAACAGCTGATCTAAAGGTGTAATGTTCGTTATTGGAGTATCTGGTACAACAATCATTCTCCCTTGAATTCGTTCAGCATTCTTTGTCGCTTGTTGTAAGGACTCTATGCTTTCTGATCCCTAAATGAAGTATAAAGTTAAAACAGTGAATTTTATATTCAGAATAATATTAAATTCATACATTTTTAAGAAATAACAATTCGTTATACCTCACACTCTTCTCTTTCAATAAGTGGCGGAGATATTCCAGAGCCTACAGCTGTTGCTGTAGTTTCCACAGCTGTGGACTGTGAATTTATTGTAGAACTAAGTGTAACTTCTAATTTTATATTTTGTATTTCTTCTTCATACCTTTTTTTAAGATTAGTTATTTCCTCCTAAAATAATTCGTTTTTAATTTTATTCTCGTCCTAGTGTTTTTTTTTAGATAAACATTAATGTTTTAAAATCCTACCTCATAATTTCTTCTTAAATTATCAACTGCCTTTTCATGATTAATTTGTAATCTTTGCATTTCAGCTTCTTGATTCTTATACTTTTCCATAAGTGTAACTGATTCTTGTCTTAATAGTGATAACTTTACAATTAATTCTTCTTCAGAAGCTGCAGCTCGGCTTCTTTCATCTTTTAACAAAATAATCTCTCTCATTAAAGATTCTGTTCTTTCCTTATATCCCTCACACTTATCTGTTAGCAACGAAATTTGTCGTTTACAATGTTCAACTTCTTCTTCGAATTCATTACTAGGAACAGTCTTTGCCCTAAGAAGGACACTTTGAGCTCGAAGTTTATAGTTTTCAAATTCTTCTTGTAAAGTACTAGTTTCCCGTTTACTGTTTTCTAGCGCTAAATTCATTCGAGATGTTTCACGTTTTAAGTCATCGATATGACTTTGGAATGCTTTAATACGTGATCTAAAACAAAGTATTTATAAAAGATGATTAAAAAACTTGCTTAACAATAATTAATTATTAATTCACATACCTGCTTTCGACCTCTAAATTAGCCATTTCAGAGGTTAGCAGTTCTACCTTAGCTTCTAAATCTTTCTTAGAAGTTTCTAATCTTCTATTATCTCTGGCAAAAGATTCTTTTTCTTTTAAAGCTTTTGAGGTGGCAAGTTTTGCTTCACGTGCATCTGATTCTAGGGTTTGATTTTTTTCTTCTAATGTTGTTATACGATTAGCTTTAGTCATGCAAGAATCTTGAAGTTCAGAAATTCGAGCAGTAAGAACTTCAATAGCTTCTAAATGCTGGTTTACGTTTGATTCCAAATTTATTCGTTCATTTATTTCTTTATCAAGTTGTGTTTTTATTGTTTCAATACTTTTCTAAAATATAAAGATTAAATAGTTTCAAGAAAATATTAATTACAGAGAATACTATTTGCAAATGAAATATATGTATTAAATATACAATAAAAGAATGAAATACCTCGTAATTAGCCACCTCCAACGATAGTACATTATTACTTGTACGATTATGTTTCATGTCATCCAAACGTGTTCGAGTTGATTTATGTGCTTTTATTTCAGCTTCTAAGGAACTTTTCAACTCTTCACATTCTTTAGTCTTCTGTTGGCGAACTAGTAATTCAGCTTTAAATTCATTGTTTAAATCTTTTACCTTTTTCTCTAACTGTTCACATGTAGTTTCTAGTTTCGTTTTTTCTTCAGTAAGACAAGTAATTTTGGTAGTTAGCTGAACTACTTCTCTTTTTTCTTTTGCAATAGTATCTTTGAATGAGTCATTTTCTAAAACTAAAATTTCCAATCGTTTAATCAGTCTTTTGTTTTCATTTTTCACCAATTCGACATCATCTTGTAGCTTATCATATTGAGATTGAATGGTCTGTAAAATAATGTTTTTTGTAAAGATTGATAATAACTTCTTGGATAAATCAAATAAAACTTCAATAGATATGGAAGCCTTACTGAAAGCATCAATAATACAAAATATTATTTTTTTTCTCTAAGCAACATTTCTAGCCTCAGTAAAACATTCTATATTTTTACCTTTATATTTTTATTTGTATCAATTTCAACATTTTTTACCTGTAATTTTTTGGCAGTATCTGTTAAACGGATTATTTTATTTTGCAGTTCATCTTTGTCATTGTTAAGTTTTTGATTTTCTGATTCCAACAATCGAGATTGATCGGTCAAGTCGGAAACTTTTTTCTTAAGTTTAACAGCAAATCCTCTAAGCTAAAAGTTAAAATATTAATTTATTTTCTTGTTCAAATTTTTTTATGATTAAATGTTAATTAACATTACTTTATTATAGCGTTCCTCAATATTAGCATTTGGCTCATCATTAGTAACTTTTTCACAATTACTTTTATTTTCCGTGATATTTGATCCTGTGGTTTCATTTTCAATTGTTAACCCTGAAATTGACGTTTCCTGAAAAATTGATAAAATTTTTTTATTCAAGAAGCACGCTTCGAAATAAATCTATAGAATACGTGTAATGGTCTACAATAATTAAATTATATATTTCGCATATATGTGTACGTGCCTCATTTTCAATCGTAGAGGCAGTCATCAAAATTGAGTCTTCCATCATCTGATAGAGCTGTCAATATTTGTTGGTTAGAAAAAGTTAATATATTCTTGTTTGTTTTTGTCGTATATGCACATTTTCAAAACTACATTCTGATTAATTTAATTTTATGTAAATTGTAAAAAAATTAATATATTCCAATGCTGAATGCAATGTTTTCTTCTAAGTATATACACTTGCTCTGCTCTGCTCTGCACTGCACTAAACTTGCAGTGAATAGAATATATATATATATATATTATAGAACTGCACAAACTACAGTGATCAGTACCAGTCATCAAATGTTTCATATAACCTCTAATAGAGGGCTATGAAAAACAGTAAAAAATGACGATTGTTCAGATTGTTGATTTGTTTTATTATTATTGTTCAATTATTGATATATTTGTTAAGTAATTATCGATGAATAGGTATACTTCGAATATAGTTAAGCACATACCTCAGTATTTATGATGCGTAAATTATAACTAAGTATCTTGGCTAGATAAAAAGTTTATTTATCTAAAATTTAATAAAAAATTTGTATGATACTTTATTTATCGCTTTATTTTCCAAATAATTAAAATTTCACTTATTAGAATGATTAAACGTAAATTCTATTAATTAAAAAAAGTTTTAATAACTTTATATATTTTGTTTACATAAATTATATATATATATA